>JAPKLW010005755.1:0-19619 GCA_026898455.1 Plectranthus barbatus | reverse complement strand
CTAACTTCTTAAATGTTGGTGGTTCCGACCTATTTATAGACGCAGGATCTCATTCAAATCTTCTAGCCGTTTGGACTCATCCGGAAAAGGTCTCTGTCCTCCCATGTCCTTCTGACGGCGGCAGGTAGGAATTTCCGAAAAGCGCCATGCTTTTGTCCACTTTATCTGACATTGATCTCTTTATGTCAGAACGGCACTATTCGTCAGTACGAGGAATCGGAACTGGTGTCTTGAACTGATAGACTTTAAGGTATCCTCCCTTAAAAGTCATACTTTGTCAGTTTATTCCTCAGACGAATCTTCTTTTTGTCTCTAAGACTCTGGGAGAGCGAATCTTGAATTCTGCTGGTAACATCCGACTGGTAGAACATGCTGGTGATCTTTGTGCTGGCAAGTCTCTGCTGGTGACTTGCGTTGGCACAATCTAAGTCTACCAATTTGTCTGATGTTAATTCTTGGAATCTCCCATGACTGGTGGCTTCACCGCTGGTGAACAGTGTCAGAGAGAACACCTATTCTGCTGGTGAGTTTTGTCAGCCGCCTGCTGATAAAAACCTTCCCAACTGGTGAATAGTGACCAGCCAGTAGCTCTTCTCATGCTGGTGAACAGTGTCAGCACGAGTCTTGTCAGTCGCTTGCTGGTGAGACTTTTCTCAACTGGTAAGTACATCTCATGCTGGTGAACAGTAGCCAGCATGAGTCTTGATCAGCTGCGACTTACAACTCAAAAGACCTAAACAGGACTTTACATTTGAGATCTAGAGCTATCTAGAGACAACTGACGCTGGTAGGACTTAGGATTTGATCCACCAAAACACCAAACTAGAATCTAAACAAGTAGCTACTGGGGAGAGGAAACTTAGCCAAATTTCCCAACAATTTCCCCCTTTTTGGTGCGATCAAAGCCTAACCAGCGAGCACTCAGCTGATGAGGAAAGTTACAGAAAATTTCAGGGTTTTACAATTAAGCCTATCAGATCTAAACCCATGAAACTACTTCCTCACATCAGCTCTAACTAAAATCTTCCCCCTCAAATAAAGAGGGATATTGCTCGTTTAAAATATGAGAATTGAGATCAGAACAAAAAGATTTAAAGTGTGTGATACGAGTGCTGGTACTGATTACACTGGAAGTGTAAGTTCAGCTGGTAAGTAAATACTTAGACAATTTGTTGGACAATGAGGAATTGTCTTCAACTTGTCAGTAATCAATCCATTAATATGTTGCAGTTACAAGTACAGGATAGAAAACTGACTAGTCTAGAGATACAAATACTTACAACAAAATGAAGAAGCTAGACTATGGCTGAGAAGATGATCCTGGTGATTGAGTTCTGCTTGTGAGCGACCTCAGGATCTCAGTGAGCGCTGCCATGTCTTGTCTGCTCTTCTCCCTTTCCTCAGCAGCAATCCTCCTCTCCTCTTCAGCAAGACAGGCTCTCTCAGCCTCAGCACGTGCTCGCGCACTTTCCCCCTCTTGGATCCGCGCCAAAAAGGAGGACACTCCAGCGGTGACTGACTCCATCTGTTGAGTCATCTCGGTTCGGAAGCTGGCGAAGCGCTGGTCCATCCTGGCATCAATGATTGCAAGAAGCTGCGCAGGGGGATGGATCTCGGAGATTGGCTGTGCTGATACTTCAATGGAAGAGGAAGGTACATCAGTTGCGGAAGGAGCCGCTGCTGGTTCAGATGCAGTTGATATCTCCATCGGGGCTGGCTCCTCCGCTGGCACTGCAGCTGCTGCTGGTGCCTCTGCTGATACATCAGCTGCTGCTGACTCCTCTACTTGTATATCAGCTGCTGGCTCTGCTACTGGCACTGCAGCTGGAGCTGTCTGGACTTCTTCAAAAACGGGTGGAGCTGTGAAATCCACCACTTGCCAGTCCATATGATCAGGGACGAGATCGCCCGAGACAATAGGAACAGGAGGGACGGCAAGGGTCAGCCACCAACCACGAGAGGGATCCTCCTCCACAATGTGGTCTACCAGCAAGGCGCAGGCAGCCATGTCGAACAGGATAGCATGGTAGGGAGGGATCCTCGGGAGGGTAACCAGCACTTTGAGGCGTCGGAGCGCGTACGTCAGCTGGTACCCCCGACTGGTGACTCGGAACTGGAGGAAAGGTAACTTTACCTTTTTCAGTGGCGGGAGGCCGGAGCTTCCAGTCAGCTGCCTATACTCTGCAATTTTCAGCAAGCGGCGCTTGATCCTCCTTGTAGACAGCTGCTGGGGGCACTCAGGATCAGTGCCCATGAAAGCATTAGCCCACTCCTCCTCCGCTCTCCAGTAGCCAAGACCCAGCCTGGCATAGAGAACCGCCCGCTTCTCCACAGTCAGCAGGCACTGGCATCGATCAAAAATCCGCCATCTCCGGAACTCCAGACATAGTTCCGGATCCACCCTCCAGAGCCTTCGGTAGCTGGATATCATCTCGTCATTGACGGCATTTTCCACCTCCACCGTGATGTTCTCAGCATACTCATAGAGAGTGGAATTGTAATATTCCACTGGCTGCAGGGGCAGGCACCAGTCAGAGATTCTGGAGGCATATACCGACTGGTGTGGGAGTCCGCTGAAGGGTATGATGTTGAATGCAGATGGCTCTGGCACTCTTGAATTGTAAAAAGCCATCTCCCCGCGCTGCTCCCACCGGTGCACCCCTGTCACTTGAGCCTGGAAGGTATCCTCATCAACCAGTTGATGCTCTTGGATGCAGAGCATATAAGGGAGCCTTTCAGTTCGTGCACGCCTAGCTGGTGGTGTAAAGGATGCTGCTGGTCGCCCGGAAGTTGATGTTGAGGCATCTGTGGATCGGGGGCGACTGGCAGGATGACGAGCATTATCATCAATGTCGGGGAACAGATCCCTTGGCTCCATCCTCTGCACCATAGAGTAATGAACCACCTCCGCAGCTGGCTCCTGCTCTGGCTCCTCAGCCCTTGGTTCCTCTTCATCCTCGGATTCAGAACTGACATCCGAGAAGCTCGCCAGTTGTACCGGGGTGGTCGCCCGCTCTTCTTCTCCTCCACTGGCACCCCCTTGCGCGGCCAGTGGGTCTTTCGCAGCTCCTCCACTGGCTTCCCCTTGCGCAGCCAGTCGGACGTCCTCACCTCCACCACCCCCTTGCACGGGTGGAGGGACATCAGTAGCTTCCTCTTTCTCCTGGTACTGGTCCACGATAGACATAATGTCTTCGTCAGCACCCATCACCAGCAGGCGTTCAAAGGTTTCTTCAGGTAGGAGCTCGCCTGGTGGGGCTGGTGCTGGTCGGCCGGCACTTGAGATTTCGAGCGCTTTTCCTTTGCCCTTGGCCGCCAGTCTCATCTGTTCTGCCAGCTCTGCCTGGCGCCTAGCCTCTGTCTCTGCCTTGATCTTGGCAAACCTCTCATCCCTGGCTGCCAGCTCCGCCTCTCTCTTCTGCTGGTCGGCCAAGGCCTTCAGCCTTGCCTGGGCCTGCTTCTTCCTGACTATGGAGGCTTGCTGCTCCTTCTTCGCCTGCTCTACCAGCTTCTGAGCTCTGGTCTGGATTCGCTTCCTCTTGCGAGTCATCCTTTCGAGGGTCTCCTCCTCAGTCAGTCCCAAGACGGACTTCTTGACTGGGATGGAGATCTTCCCAGACTCAGGGTCATATGCAACAGCTGATGGTGGCTGCTGGTGCTGGGAAGTCTTAGGCTTCTTGCGGGATGGCTTCTTGGTGACTGGTACAAGTTGTACGTCCCGTGGGTGGATACTAGTCGCCTCAGCCACCGCGCCTTCCATGGTTTCGAAGAGAGACTCCGTCTCCAGCTTCCTCTTCAACTGAGCTCTTGCCTCATCAGTCAGTGGGAGAGCCACAGCTGGCACTTGCTCCCCCAGGTCTTCTGAGTCCTCCTCAGAAACGACCTCAGCAGGGTCCACTGCTGACTTCCCTTTCAGCCTTCGTGGCTTCTTGTAATCTGGGTGAGGCAGCTTCGCCTTCGTGGCTGGTATGAAGTCGGAACCAACCAGCTGTTCCCCCTGATCCACGCCATCACCTAATTCCATCTCCAGGATGTGGCTGATCCTCAGCCCGAAGGATACGGCGTGGGCAAATCTCCCTTCGGTTGGCACGATGATGTTCCGCGCCACATTCTCCAGCAACCGGCCAAAGAAAAATTCGGCCCAGTTGCCCTGAACTCCATCCACCAGGGCACACATCACGGAGAATTTCCGCAGGCTCAACTCGGCGTACGAGCCGACTTCGCATTGTAGCATGCGAACCACAATATCGCACACCATTTGCCAGTACTCCTCCATCTCGGACTTCTTCATGCCAGTCCGGAAGGCGGTGACTTCTGGCTTCTTCCACTGCGCCCACCTCCTCCGGAATTCCACCGTATCTTCCTGATGATACGTGGCCACTTCTTCTCCTTCATTCCTCAGTCCGAAGAGATCGGCGAGGTATTCCGCAGTGACGGTGATCAAGTGACCAAAAACGGAAGTTGTGAAAGACTTCCTGTCGTCAGCTATCACGGCCCGAGCGTAGAACTCGGCTACCATGTGTGGATGAAAAGTTTGGGGTGTCGCCGTCAGGTACTGTCGGAGCTCTTCTCGGTCAATCATCTCCATCAGCTCCTCCCCGAAATTTTTCAGGGCCAATTTCGCATTCAATATTTTCTCTTTCTGGACCTGAGCAGCCCTAACCTGCGCGTTAGTGAGCTGTCCCCTGGTCGCCGGCCTGTTCAACTGAACCAGTCGGGCGAATGGATATGTGTAATCGACATCTTCAATCTTCACTATGCCAGTATATGTTGGCATATGGGCTTCAGCGAGGGGTAGGTCTGGCGAACCAGGCAAGGATGATGTAGATGTAGATGGAGGGTTATCAGCTGTAGGTGGAGGGTTATCAGCTGTAGGTCGAGAAGATGATGCCATGACTTCAGAAATATTCAAGTTTCAGAAAATCTCAAGGGAAGATGAGAGAATTTTGAAAGTAGGGTTCAGAAAGTAGGGAAACATAAAGGTCAACCCGAAGGGAGTGATCGGGTATTTATACTCGGCCCATGCAGGATCAGACGTCCAGAATCAACGCTCAGCAAGCGAGGATCGACGGTCATCAGCAGGCCCGGTTCCCTGTGCGACGTACGCAGTCGTGCTGATGTGGGCTACGCCGTGGGGCTGACGTGGCACGCAGCGATTGGTGGCACCCAAGCGTCGGACTGCGCAGACACTGTGCACATTAAATGTGGCATTAAATGCCGCATTAAATTCTGAGGGCTGTACACGCAAGTCGGATTTGAACAATCCCGCCATTTCTGATACAGCTGGCAAGACTCTTGGACTGCAAGAGATCGTCAGTTGAGAGCTGGGACTCAACTGGTCATCAGTAGTATAACTGGTCAACAGTTATATGCCAGTTGAATACTTCTCCCTGTCAGCATGGCCTCCTTACCAGTTGACAACTGGTACTTACGACTGGCACGCGAGTCAGTAGTAGGAAATCGCCAGTTGTCTGCTGACAACTCGAAGGATTAGAAAATTGAGAGCTTGGACTCAATTTTATTCCGCGTCATCTTCTCTTCAAGATATCCACTTCTTATCGTCGCTTGAAATTGGGAGCTGGGACCCAATTTCGCTTGAACTGATGGTTTATGCTGGCAAATTGAAATGAGAGCTGGGACTCATTTCCTTAGACAATTAAGGGATAAGTTCCGCCAGTAGGAACCATTAGTGAGCTAGAGATACCACTTGAATGAAAACAACTAAGAGCTTGGACTTAGTCGTAATCAGCATCCTCCAGAAGATCAAAAACAGAATGAGAGCTGGGACTCATTCTTCCTCAACACTTGGGCTCGCATCAATCTCTAGAAGACCGAGTTTGATGCACAGCTCCTTGAATCTTGCTTCTGGTAGTGGCTTGGTGAAGATGTCAGCCAATTGATCTTCAGTTCTGATGTAGTCCACGCTGACATCCTTCTTCTCGACATGATCACGTATGAAGTGATGTCGAATATCTATGTGCTTGGTTCTAGAATGGTGAACCGGATTCTTCGTGATGCACATAGCGTTGTTGTTGTCGCAATAGATTGGAACACAGCCAGTGTCCACTTCATAATCCTCTAGTTGTTGCTTGATCCAAATAATTTGAGCACAGCAACTGGCAGCGGCAACATATTCAGCTTCAGTGGTAGATGTAGCAACTGAGTGCTGCTTCTTGCTAAACCAACTGATTAGCTTGTGTCCTAGAAACTGACACGTACCACTGGTACTCTTTCGATCTATACGGCATCCAGCAAAATCTGAATTTGAATATCCAATGAGTGTAAGTTCATCATTTCTGGGATACCATATTCCAAGAGATTCAGTCCCCTTCAGATATTTCACTATCCTCTTTGCAGCTTCCATGTGTGACTTTTTCGGATTGGCTTGAAATCTGGCACACACTCCGACTGAGTACGAGATGTCGGGTCTGCTGGCTGTGAGATAGAGAAGTGATCCAATAATTCCTCGGTAGATGGTAGGATCAACTGATTCACCTTGCTCATTAAGAAATATTTGACAACTGGTGCTCATAGGTATTCTGAGGGACTTAGTTTTCTCTGGGCAATACTTCTGAATTAACTCCTTCGTATACTTTCGCTGGCTGATAAAAATTCCATCAGCTGACTGCTGGACCTGGAGTCCGAGAAAGTATGTTAATTTGCCCATCATACTCATCTGAAATGATGTCTGCATCAGTTGAGAAAACTTCTCGCAGAGAGTTATATTCCTTGATCCGAATATGATGTCATCAACATAGATCTGCACCATCAGCATGTCACCTCCATCCTTGAGAAGGAAGAGAGTTCTATCAATCTTCCCTTTCCGAAATCCATTGCTGATAAGGAATTGTGACAGCGTTTCGTACCAAGCCCTGGGCGCCTGTTTCAATCCATACAGGGCCTTTCTCAGCTTGTACACCTTGGTGCCAACTTCAAAGCCTGGAGGTTGCTCAACATAAACCTCCTCTTTTAGCTCGCCATTCAAGAAGGCGCTCTTCACATCCATCTGGAATACTGTGATGCCGTGATACGCTGCATACGCAAGGAACAACCGTATCGCCTCCATTCTGGCAACTGGTGCGAAGGTCTCATCGAAATCGATCCCTTCACACTGCCTGTAACCTTTGGCGACTAAACGAGCTTTATTTCTGACCACGGTGCCATTCTCATCTCGCTTGTTCTTGAAAACCCACTTGGTGCCAATCACTGACTTATGTGATGGCCTCTCCACCAAGTCCCAAACATTATTGCGAGTGAATTCTGCAAGCTCCTCTTGCATGGCATTAATCCAATCAGCAGATTCTAGCGCAACTCCTATGGAAGTAGGTTCCATTTGAGAAATAAAGCAACTTAGGAGCGCACTGCCGTGTCGAGTCTGGATAGAACCTTCCGGATTACCGAGAATAGCATCGGATGGGTGATCCCTCAGCCATTTGGAAGGACCAGCGACTGCTGGTGTCGGCTGTGAAATAGGTTCTTCTGTCCTGATAACTGGTGCTTCCACATTTTCACCAGTCAGAGCTGGAACTGCAACTGGCAGTTGACCTTCACCAGTCGGAACTGGAATTTCAACTGGTGGTTGACCTTCGCCAGTCGGAACATCTTCATCAGCTCCACTGTCTGACTGACTTCCCGAACCTTCACCATCGACGTCAGTATCAGCTGGTGCATCCACTCCAGCTGGTTCATTGTCATCTTCTGACTCAAGGTTTCCATTCAGAATTCCCCCTTGATTGTTGCTAGATCCACTCAGGGAGATTGAGTGTAAGGTCTCAGCAAGGTCATTTGCATCACCGACCCTCTCAGGTTGCTGATGGGCACCTGAGGGAACTGGTTGTGAAGATGATCCAGTCACAGGTCTAGTCGAACCAGTTGGTTGAGCATCGGAAGAATTCCTGCCCAACTGGTCGCTGACATCCTCGACCTCAAGAACATCTTCAGCCAGTTGGCGTAAGGTCCTGCGCACTAAAGTAGCTTCATCAAAAACAACATTGCATGTTATTTCCACAAGCTGGGTAGTCTTGTTAAATACTCTATAGCCCTTGTGAGAGGGATGTCCATATCCGACAAACACACCCTCATCAGCCTTAGGCAAGAAAGCATTTAACTTCGACTTCCCATTATTATGGATATAACATGGTGAACCGAATGCACGAAGATGAGCTATAGAAGGCTTACGACCAAAATACACTTCGTAGGGAGTTTTCTGGAGTCTGTCGTTGATCCCGCTTCTATTCTGAGTGTAGCAGGCAGTCACCAACGCTTCGCCCCAGAAACTCTGTCCCAAGCCGGACTCAGCCAGCATGGACCGGACCGCTTCTTTCAGCGTCCTGTTCCTACGTTCTGCCAGTCCATTCTGCTGCGGTTGCCTTGGAGTAGATCTCTCATGCTTGATCCCGGCCTCCGCGCAAAAATCCATCAGCAGACTGTTACAGAATTCAGTCCCATTGTCTGATCGAATTCGCTTTACCACAGCTTCTCTCTGTTTCTGAGCTTGGATGATCAATTCTGGAAGAATGATCTTCACCTCATCCTTGGTTCTGAGAAGCTTTACCCAGGTATAGCGCGAGTAGTCATCGACTACCACCAGCGAGTATCGTCTTCCTCCAATGGTTTGCGGTGTTACTGGTCCAAACAGGTCCATGTGTAACAACTCGAGTACCTGACTGGTACTGGGGCAGACTGGCGACTGGTTCTTGAAGGACTTCCTAGTTTGTTTGCCTTGCTGGCAAGCTTTGCAAATTCCTTCCTTCTTGAACCCGCCCTTGGGAAGACCATCTACAAGATCATGCTTGGTTAGATAATTAATAGTTTTGAAATTTAGATGACTTAACCTTTTGTGCCACAGCCAGTTAGTTTCCATGGAACTGGTGGCTACAAAGCATGTATCAGTCTTCCCGCTTTGCCAGTCAACAACATAGAGACCTCCTTTCCTGACACCTTTCAGCTTGGTCTCGCCAGACTCTTCATTCTTGATCTGGCACCCTGATTTGTCAAACACAATGGTATAACCATTGTCGCACAGCTGACTGATGCTCAGGAGGTTGTGCTTCAGATTGGTGACAAGGGATACATTCACAATTCTGACATCATCCTTCTCGATGCAGCCCTTGCTAATAACTCTGCCCTTGGAGTTATCACCAAAAATAACTGGAGGTCCTCTGACCTTGGTGAGCTCAGAAAATAGGAACTCCTCACCAGTCATATGAGCCGAGCAACCACTATCTATGATCCACTCGCTCGATCTCTGAAGCTGTGTTGCATGATCCTGTTCCTGCAAGAAAATGAAATTATTTAGGTCCCCGATCATCAGCGGGTCCTGCAGGGTTAGATCTCTGGATCATTCCTTTTGGAATCCAGACTTGAGTAATCTTCTGCTCGGTGTTACCCTTGCTGACATCATTTGTGGCCTTTCCCTTCCTTTTAAAATAATGCATGGATTTGTTTTTGGAAGGTGTGGCTGTGTGTGCGGTTCCTCTGGAAGTATTCTTCCTCTGAGGGTGTCGGAAATTTCTTTCCGACTGCATGTGTTGCCTTGGTGGTCTCTGGAATTATGGACCACGATGATTAGCCTTCCCAGCCCTTGAGAAAAGATTTTGATTGGGCTCAGGCCTCCGATAAGTGTTCCTCCTATCGGGAAATATCCTTCTCTCAGTATTCCACTGAGATTTGGATCCCTTGTAAGCATGCTGGCAACTGGCATACTTGTAAGGTTGGGCGTGGAATCTCTGGACAGCTGGTGCTGGCTGTCGGATTCCACTGGCAGCTGACGCTGACTTCCTTGCCTTAGAATAATTCGGCTTAGTCTGCGTCTTCGGGTATGATGGCGTCCTGTCAGCAGAGGACCTTGCCAGTTGAGGATTTTGTCTTGATGACTCACCTATGTATCTGGACTTATGGTTCCTATGCTGATCAGCCACACGGGACTGACTGGTATTACCAGCTCGTGCTGATGCATTTACCAGTTTGCCCTTACCCTTACCAGTACTGATTCGTTCGGGCTGATTTATGCTCAAATCTTTTGTAAATCCCAACCCGGACTTATCAGAAGGCTTTCTCCAATGAGATAGAGCCTTTTCCAAATCCTTTGAGCCTTTATTCAAAAAATTTATTCTATTTTCTTGCTCCAGAACGAGATTGTGAAAATTATCTCGCTCAGTTTTTGTAATTTGAAAATCTTGGAGCAACTCAAAGTGATTCTTTTTCAAAGTGGCTAGCTCTTCACTGACTGACCTCGATTTTTCAATCTCCTTGGTCAAAACAGAAATTTGATCTTTCAGCGAAGCATTTTCGCCAGCCAAGACATTCTTTATTTCATAAAATTTTAAAAATTCTTTTTGAAGAATGTCTATAGAGACAGCTTCTGAGTCGGAGCAACGCGACTCAGAATCGTCTAAACAAATAGAAGGCATGATATGCATTGGGGAAGCTGATGATTGTACCTGATCATCAGCTGCAAGTGCCTCTTCACTGTCAGCACTTCCTTCAGCTGACTCCTCGCCAAAAGCTGCCATGAGTGCCAGTAGAGCTTCCTCTTCTGACTCCTCGTCTGATGCATACTCCCCATCATCATGGTCGGGTATGTCAGGCACTTCAGTCCTGGTCAGCATAGCCTTGGCAACGGCCTTGGAGGCGCGCTCTTCAAAGAGCTTCTTTAGCCTTTCCCGCTCATTTTTGTCCACCTGTGGACATTCAAACTTTAAATGATCAGGGGATTTGCACTGGTTGCAAGCACGGGGAGCTCTCTTGACGAATTTGCCGTCAGTTGAGCTCAGAGATACTCCCTGCTTTGACTTGGCTTTCTCCAGAAGGAAAGCCAGTCGTTTCATCTGTTGCTCAAGATCTGCGATAGAGCTCTCGCCATCTTTTGAGTTAGATCCCGATGTGACTGGGATCTCTTTCGGCTGGTTGTGCTGGGCAGCAGATCTGTCAGCATGGAAGGGCTTCTTGTGCTTCCATTTGAAGTCCTTCTTGACGAAGTAAGCTTCGTCTTGAGCTTTGATGCTGGGGGATCCGATGTTCCGGATGGCCTCATTCTTGTTCACCATCTGGATGTCCCACTCGTGTGCCTGCAACTGAGCAAGTAACTCCTTGGGAGTCATCTTGGACAGGTCCTTCTCCTTCAGAGCTGTGGTCTTCACGAACCAGTCCTCCTTGGGCATCTTGGACAGGATCTTGGCATTAAGATCTTCATTTGAATACTTCCTGTCCAGGGACTTTAGCTCGCTGACGATGGCGTTGAATCTCGTCTCCATCTCCTTGATGGTTTCTCCAGGCAGCATCTGGAAGGACTCATACTTGTCCACCGCAACCTGCAATTTGTTGCGTTTCATTTGATCAGTTTCTTGACATAGACTATCAAGATAATCCCATACTCCCTTGGCATTGTTGAACTGGAGTGCATCCTGCATCAATGACTCTGGAAGACATGCCAGGATCAGTTCATGAGCAATGGAATCCAACTGATTCCGCTTCCTGTCCTCAGCATTCCATTCGTCTTGGGGCTTTGGGATCACGGCAGCTGGACGATCTCCTAGCTGGTGCTGAATCTTGGTGATCTCAATCGGCCCTGTCTCTAGCACATCTTTCATCTCTGGATGAATGCTCTTTAGAGAGATAAGAGTCCTCTTTCGCCATGTATCATGCTTCACAGACTTGTAGTCGAGTAGCTTTGGAATATTCATCTTTATGTACCTGAGCTAATCAAACAGACAAACAAAAAGAGAGCGCAAGGAAACGTGGATCACGGTCCTAAGCGACTCAGATACGAACGGTCTATAAGAACCGTCTGCTCTGATACCACTTGTTGGTCCCGGATTATCAGGGTATAACTTGGCAGCGGAAACTGTGTTAAATCGTTTCTTGCGCTCTGCTGGTTACTCAGCTGACTGGGACCTTGTCAGCTGGTAAGTCAACTGGCACTCTGAGTACTCAGCTGACTGGCGACTGGCTTGTCAGCTGGTAGCTCAAGACTTAGAATATTTTTAGCCTTGTTTGCACAGTTATATCAGTTTTCAGATATACACCAGCACTTGGGTGCTGGGTTTTAAATCAGTATGAAATGCAGAAAGCTGATAAAAGACAAAGGATTTATAGTGGTTCGATCAACTGATCTACGTCCACTCTCCAGTCGTAGCACTGGAAATTCACTATAGAGTAATCAGGTACAAGTGTCCTACGATCTATCTCTAGCTGGTGAATGCCTCGTCCACCAGTTCACTAGATCAACCGCTCCCGGCCTTGTATCCTTCTTCAACTCTGATCAGCTGGTGGAGTGCGAGCACATCACTTCAACCTCCTTAGCTGACTGCGTGGGTGTTTAGTTCTCCCAAGAACGTATCTTCTTAATACAGCAAATGCCCGTAATAACTCAGGTGCTGGCTGGCACAAGAGCTGCTGTGAACTTCCTCGGAAGAGAAAGAACACCAAAGAGATCAATAACTTACAAGCTGGAAGCTTGAAGTCTCGTGTTTGAATAAATCAACACACGGATAGCCTTTAGAAAGGCCTCGAAAGTTTTGCTTGCTTGCTTGAGCGTAATAAATTTTCAGTCTTTCGGTAGGTGAAGAGTATTGAATGTTGGGAAGCAAGCTTGCGTCCTAACTTCTTAAATGTTGGTGGTTCCGACCTATTTATAGACGCAGGATCTCATTCAAATCTTCTAGCCGTTTGGACTCATCCGGAAAAGGTCTCTGTCCTCCCATGTCCTTCTGACGGCGGCAGGTAGGAATTTCCGAAAAGCGCCATGCTTTTGTCCACTTTATCTGACATTGATCTCTTTATGTCAGAACGGCACTATTCGTCAGTACGAGGAATCGGAACTGGTGTCTTGAACTGATAGACTTTAAGGTATCCTCCCTTAAAAGTCATACTTTGTCAGTTTATTCCTCAGACGAATCTTCTTTTTGTCTCTAAGACTCTGGGAGAGCGAATCTTGAATTCTGCTGGTAACATCCGACTGGTAGAACATGCTGGTGATCTTTGTGCTGGCAAGTCTCTGCTGGTGACTTGCGTTGGCACAATCTAAGTCTACCAATTTGTCTGATGTTAATTCTTGGAATCTCCCATGACTGGTGGCTTCACCGCTGGTGAACAGTGTCAGAGAGAACACCTATTCTGCTGGTGAGTTTTGTCAGCCGCCTGCTGATAAAAACCTTCCCAACTGGTGAATAGTGACCAGCCAGTAGCTCTTCTCATGCTGGTGAACAGTGTCAGCACGAGTCTTGTCAGTCGCTTGCTGGTGAGACTTTTCTCAACTGGTAAGTACATCTCATGCTGGTGAACAGTAGCCAGCATGAGTCTTGATCAGCTGCGACTTACAACTCAAAAGACCTAAACAGGACTTTACATTTGAGATCTAGAGCTATCTAGAGACAACTGACGCTGGTAGGACTTAGGATTTGATCCACCAAAACACCAAACTAGAATCTAAACAAGTAGCTACTGGGGAGAGGAAACTTAGCCAAATTTCCCAACAATTTCCCCCTTTTTGGTGCGATCAAAGCCTAACCAGCGAGCACTCAGCTGATGAGGAAAGTTACAGAAAATTTCAGGGTTTTACAATTAAGCCTATCAGATCTAAACCCATGAAACTACTTCCTCACATCAGCTCTAACTAAAATCTTCCCCCTCAAATAAAGAGGGATATTGCTCGTTTAAAATATGAGAATTGAGATCAGAACAAAAAGATTTAAAGTGTGTGATACGAGTGCTGGTACTGATTACACTGGAAGTGTAAGTTCAGCTGGTAAGTAAATACTTAGACAATTTGTTGGACAATGAGGAATTGTCTTCAACTTGTCAGTAATCAATCCATTAATATGTTGCAGTTACAAGTACAGGATAGAAAACTGACTAGTCTAGAGATACAAATACTTACAACAAAATGAAGAAGCTAGACTATGGCTGAGAAGATGATCCTGGTGATTGAGTTCTGCTTGTGAGCGACCTCAGGATCTCAGTGAGCGCTGCCATGTCTTGTCTGCTCTTCTCCCTTTCCTCAGCAGCAATCCTCCTCTCCTCTTCAGCAAGACAGGCTCTCTCAGCCTCAGCACGTGCTCGCGCACTTTCCCCCTCTTGGATCCGCGCCAAAAAGGAGGACACTCCAGCGGTGACTGACTCCATCTGTTGAGTCATCTCGGTTCGGAAGCTGGCGAAGCGCTGGTCCATCCTGGCATCAATGATTGCAAGAAGCTGCGCAGGGGGATGGATCTCGGAGATTGGCTGTGCTGATACTTCAATGGAAGAGGAAGGTACATCAGTTGCGGAAGGAGCCGCTGCTGGTTCAGATGCAGTTGATATCTCCATCGGGGCTGGCTCCTCCGCTGGCACTGCAGCTGCTGCTGGTGCCTCTGCTGATACATCAGCTGCTGCTGACTCCTCTACTTGTATATCAGCTGCTGGCTCTGCTACTGGCACTGCAGCTGGAGCTGTCTGGACTTCTTCAAAAACGGGTGGAGCTGTGAAATCCACCACTTGCCAGTCCATATGATCAGGGACGAGATCGCCCGAGACAATAGGAACAGGAGGGACGGCAAGGGTCAGCCACCAACCACGAGAGGGATCCTCCTCCACAATGTGGTCTACCAGCAAGGCGCAGGCAGCCATGTCGAACAGGATAGCATGGTAGGGAGGGATCCTCGGGAGGGTAACCAGCACTTTGAGGCGTCGGAGCGCGTACGTCAGCTGGTACCCCCGACTGGTGACTCGGAACTGGAGGAAAGGTAACTTTACCTTTTTCAGTGGCGGGAGGCCGGAGCTTCCAGTCAGCTGCCTATACTCTGCAATTTTCAGCAAGCGGCGCTTGATCCTCCTTGTAGACAGCTGCTGGGGGCACTCAGGATCAGTGCCCATGAAAGCATTAGCCCACTCCTCCTCCGCTCTCCAGTAGCCAAGACCCAGCCTGGCATAGAGAACCGCCCGCTTCTCCACAGTCAGCAGGCACTGGCATCGATCAAAAATCCGCCATCTCCGGAACTCCAGACATAGTTCCGGATCCACCCTCCAGAGCCTTCGGTAGCTGGATATCATCTCGTCATTGACGGCATTTTCCACCTCCACCGTGATGTTCTCAGCATACTCATAGAGAGTGGAATTGTAATATTCCACTGGCTGCAGGGGCAGGCACCAGTCAGAGATTCTGGAGGCATATACCGACTGGTGTGGGAGTCCGCTGAAGGGTATGATGTTGAATGCAGATGGCTCTGGCACTCTTGAATTGTAAAAAGCCATCTCCCCGCGCTGCTCCCACCGGTGCACCCCTGTCACTTGAGCCTGGAAGGTATCCTCATCAACCAGTTGATGCTCTTGGATGCAGAGCATATAAGGGAGCCTTTCAGTTCGTGCACGCCTAGCTGGTGGTGTAAAGGATGCTGCTGGTCGCCCGGAAGTTGATGTTGAGGCATCTGTGGATCGGGGGCGACTGGCAGGATGACGAGCATTATCATCAATGTCGGGGAACAGATCCCTTGGCTCCATCCTCTGCACCATAGAGTAATGAACCACCTCCGCAGCTGGCTCCTGCTCTGGCTCCTCAGCCCTTGGTTCCTCTTCATCCTCGGATTCAGAACTGACATCCGAGAAGCTCGCCAGTTGTACCGGGGTGGTCGCCCGCTCTTCTTCTCCTCCACTGGCACCCCCTTGCGCGGCCAGTGGGTCTTTCGCAGCTCCTCCACTGGCTTCCCCTTGCGCAGCCAGTCGGACGTCCTCACCTCCACCACCCCCTTGCACGGGTGGAGGGACATCAGTAGCTTCCTCTTTCTCCTGGTACTGGTCCACGATAGACATAATGTCTTCGTCAGCACCCATCACCAGCAGGCGTTCAAAGGTTTCTTCAGGTAGGAGCTCGCCTGGTGGGGCTGGTGCTGGTCGGCCGGCACTTGAGATTTCGAGCGCTTTTCCTTTGCCCTTGGCCGCCAGTCTCATCTGTTCTGCCAGCTCTGCCTGGCGCCTAGCCTCTGTCTCTGCCTTGATCTTGGCAAACCTCTCATCCCTGGCTGCCAGCTCCGCCTCTCTCTTCTGCTGGTCGGCCAAGGCCTTCAGCCTTGCCTGGGCCTGCTTCTTCCTGACTATGGAGGCTTGCTGCTCCTTCTTCGCCTGCTCTACCAGCTTCTGAGCTCTGGTCTGGATTCGCTTCCTCTTGCGAGTCATCCTTTCGAGGGTCTCCTCCTCAGTCAGTCCCAAGACGGACTTCTTGACTGGGATGGAGATCTTCCCAGACTCAGGGTCATATGCAACAGCTGATGGTGGCTGCTGGTGCTGGGAAGTCTTAGGCTTCTTGCGGGATGGCTTCTTGGTGACTGGTACAAGTTGTACGTCCCGTGGGTGGATACTAGTCGCCTCAGCCACCGCGCCTTCCATGGTTTCGAAGAGAGACTCCGTCTCCAGCTTCCTCTTCAACTGAGCTCTTGCCTCATCAGTCAGTGGGAGAGCCACAGCTGGCACTTGCTCCCCCAGGTCTTCTGAGTCCTCCTCAGAAACGACCTCAGCAGGGTCCACTGCTGACTTCCCTTTCAGCCTTCGTGGCTTCTTGTAATCTGGGTGAGGCAGCTTCGCCTTCGTGGCTGGTATGAAGTCGGAACCAACCAGCTGTTCCCCCTGATCCACGCCATCACCTAATTCCATCTCCAGGATGTGGCTGATCCTCAGCCCGAAGGATACGGCGTGGGCAAATCTCCCTTCGGTTGGCACGATGATGTTCCGCGCCACATTCTCCAGCAACCGGCCAAAGAAAAATTCGGCCCAGTTGCCCTGAACTCCATCCACCAGGGCACACATCACGGAGAATTTCCGCAGGCTCAACTCGGCGTACGAGCCGACTTCGCATTGTAGCATGCGAACCACAATATCGCACACCATTTGCCAGTACTCCTCCATCTCGGACTTCTTCATGCCAGTCCGGAAGGCGGTGACTTCTGGCTTCTTCCACTGCGCCCACCTCCTCCGGAATTCCACCGTATCTTCCTGATGATACGTGGCCACTTCTTCTCCTTCATTCCTCAGTCCGAAGAGATCGGCGAGGTATTCCGCAGTGACGGTGATCAAGTGACCAAAAACGGAAGTTGTGAAAGACTTCCTGTCGTCAGCTATCACGGCCCGAGCGTAGAACTCGGCTACCATGTGTGGATGAAAAGTTTGGGGTGTCGCCGTCAGGTACTGTCGGAGCTCTTCTCGGTCAATCATCTCCATCAGCTCCTCCCCGAAATTTTTCAGGGCCAATTTCGCATTCAATATTTTCTCTTTCTGGACCTGAGCAGCCCTAACCTGCGCGTTAGTGAGCTGTCCCCTGGTCGCCGGCCTGTTCAACTGAACCAGTCGGGCGAATGGATATGTGTAATCGACATCTTCAATCTTCACTATGCCAGTATATGTTGGCATATGGGCTTCAGCGAGGGGTAGGTCTGGCGAACCAGGCAAGGATGATGTAGATGTAGATGGAGGGTTATCAGCTGTAGGTGGAGGGTTATCAGCTGTAGGTCGAGAAGATGATGCCATGACTTCAGAAATATTCAAGTTTCAGAAAATCTCAAGGGAAGATGAGAGAATTTTGAAAGTAGGGTTCAGAAAGTAGGGAAACATAAAGGTCAACCCGAAGGGAGTGATCGGGTATTTATACTCGGCCCATGCAGGATCAGACGTCCAGAATCAACGCTCAGCAAGCGAGGATCGACGGTCATCAGCAGGCCCGGTTCCCTGTGCGACGTACGCAGTCGTGCTGATGTGGGCTACGCCGTGGGGCTGACGTGGCACGCAGCGATTGGTGGCACCCAAGCGTCGGACTGCGCAGACACTGTGCACATTAAATGTGGCATTAAATGCCGCATTAAATTCTGAGGGCTGTACACGCAAGTCGGATTTGAACAATCCCGCCATTTCTGATACAGCTGGCAAGACTCTTGGACTGCAAGAGATCGTCAGTTGAGAGCTGGGACTCAACTGGTCATCAGTAGTATAACTGGTCAACAGTTATATGCCAGTTGAATACTTCTCCCTGTCAGCATGGCCTCCTTACCAGTTGACAACTGGTACTTACGACTGGCACGCGAGTCAGTAGTAGGAAATCGCCAGTTGTCTGCTGACAACTCGAAGGATTAGAAAATTGAGAGCTTGGACTCAATTTTATTCCGCGTCATCTTCTCTTCAAGATATCCACTTCTTATCGTCGCTTGAAATTGGGAGCTGGGACCCAATTTCGCTTGAACTGATGGTTTATGCTGGCAAATTGAAATGAGAGCTGGGACTCATTTCCTTAGACAATTAAGGGATAAGTTCCGCCAGTAGGAACCATTAGTGAGCTAGAGATACCACTTGAATGAAAACAACTAAGAGCTTGGACTTAGTCGTAATCAGCATCCTCCAGAAGATCAAAAACAGAATGAGAGCTGGGACTCATTCTTCCTCAACACTTGGGCTCGCATCAATCTCTAGAAGACCGAGTTTGATGCACAGCTCCTTGAATCTTGCTTCTGGTAGTGGCTTGGTGAAGATGTCAGCCAATTGATCTTCAGTTCTGATGTAGTCCACGCTGACATCCTTCTTCTCGACATGATCACGTATGAAGTGATGTCGAATATCTATGTGCTTGGTTCTAGAATGGTGAACCGGATTCTTCGTGATGCACATAGCGTTGTTGTTGTCGCAATAGATTGGAACACAGCCAGTGTCCACTTCATAATCCTCTAGTTGTTGCTTGATCCAAATAATTTGAGCACAGCAACTGGCAGCGGCAACATATTCAGCTTCAGTGGTAGATGTAGCAACTGAGTGCTGCTTCTTGCTAAACCAACTGATTAGCTTGTGTCCTAGAAACTGACACGTACCACTGGTACTCTTTCGATCTATACGGCATCCAGCAAAATCTGAATTTGAATATCCAATGAGTGTAAGTTCATCATTTCTGGGATACCATATTCCAAGAGATTCAGTCCCCTTCAGATATTTCACTATCCTCTTTGCAGCTTCCATGTGTGACTTTTTCGGATTGGCTTGAAATCTGGCACACACTCCGACTGAGTACGAGATGTCGGGTCTGCTGGCTGTGAGATAGAGAAGTGATCCAATAATTCCTCGGTAGATGGTAGGATCAACTGATTCACCTTGCTCATTAAGAAATATTTGACAACTGGTGCTCATAGGTATTCTGAGGGACTTAGTTTTCTCTGGGCAATACTTCTGAATTAACTCCTTCGTATACTTTCGCTGGCTGATAAAAATTCCATCAGCTGACTGCTGGACCTGGAGTCCGAGAAAGTATGTTAATTTGCCCATCATACTCATCTGAAATGATGTCTGCATCAGTTGAGAAAACTTCTCGCAGAGAGTTATATTCCTTGATCCGAATATGATGTCATCAACATAGATCTGCACCATCAGCATGTCACCTCCATCCTTGAGAAGGAAGAGAGTTCTATCAATCTTCCCTTTCCGAAATCCATTGCTGATAAGGAATTGTGACAGCGTTTCGTACCAAGCCCTGGGCGCCTGTTTCAATCCATACAGGGCCTTTCTCAGCTTGTACACCTTGGTGCCAACTTCAAAGCCTGGAGGTTGCTCAACATAAACCTCCTCTTTTAGCTCGCCATTCAAGAAGGCGCTCTTCACATCCATCTGGAATACTGTGA
>JAPKLW010005754.1:0-19620 GCA_026898455.1 Plectranthus barbatus | reverse complement strand
GCTATGTGCATTACCAAGAATCCAGTCCATCATTCAAGAACCAAGCATATCGATATCCGTCATCACTTTATTCGTGATCACCAGGAGAAGAAGGATATTGATGTTCGGTACATATGCACTGAAGATCAGATAGCAGACATATTTACGAAGCCTCTAGCTGAATCCAGATTCAAGGAATTGTGCATTAAGTTGGGTCTTATGGAATTGGATAATGCTATGGATGAATGAGACGCTATTCTTACTCTTTCTGGATTTCGTGAAGATACCAAGTATATTGTTTCTGTGTGCTGGATTTGATTGCTAATAAAGTTATCTGCTAGAATATAACAATTTTTATTGTTGCTGCTAGCATATTTGAAGGGAAGAGGTTGCTGAGCAGATTTCTTTACATGTTCAGCAAATACAATACGTGGCAGCAGCTGATATTTTGTGGTTATATTAAATGGAAGTTCAAATGCATATGGATTGCTATGAACTATCAATTTGCTTTTGTTTCAATAATAAAAGCTGACTGCAATTCATTGATATTTGGCAAAAGCTTAACATCCCCTTACAACACAAAAAAAAAACAACAAGGGAAGGAAATTCTAATCCACCAAAGAAACACTCCTACTCGGAAGAGATGGAAGGATAGAAATCGGAACCACGAAGGCTAGACGGCCCCTCTGCCAGTTCCGGGAAGGACTGCTCCAACAACCAGCTAAGCTGCATACCATTAAGCAAAGGGATAGCTGGATATGCACGGACGCAATCACGAACGCCTTCAAAAACGAGGCCTGCCCAATCAGCCTCGACCAGTTCTTCGTCCAAAGCGAGCATAACCTGCCAGATCTCCTTCGAAAGGCAGAAGTTGTTTGGATCCTCACCCAGCAACATGTGGTTAGCAACGTGAAATAATTCACTATATTCGCATTTGAGACCCGTTGCTGCAGGAGTCGGAGAGAACCTGAACCATGGAGAGTTGCGCCACTTTTGCCACGCAGTCCATTCTGGAGCCGGTTCCATGGACTTATACGCCATCACTGATACTGGACCTCGTGGAAGTCCAAAGTCACGAGAGAAAGTCTCCCGTGACCAACGTATCAACTTCCCGCGGAAGGATCCATATATCGCCTCCTTCTCCGCCACACATTCCTTAAGAAACTCCCGAAGAAGATCTCCATGATAATGCTTAGGAGCGGATGTCACGAACTGCTTGAGCCCCGTCTGAGTAATCTTCGCCATGACCATGTTGGCCACGGCGGGATGGTCATGATAGTAAGATTGGAGGGCTGCCTTATCAAGGATTTGATTTCGGGAGATATCAAGGATATTACTTGGTGACTCCATTGATCTTGAAGGATTTTTTTTTTCGTTGGAAGAGAAAGGAGTTGTGATGTCAATATAGAATCACAAGAAGCCCTTTTATAGACGAGAAAACCTCTTGGTATTTATGATTACGTGGAAGTCTTTGAACGGTCGTGATGAATCATATTTTGAAATCTGTATCGACACAAAAAGAGAGAACGTCACGACTGCATGAAAAATCTAATCGATTCAGCAGTGACACTTGGTAGTCAGATCAGCGTTTGGCTCGAGGAGACCATCATTACTTATGATCTCCTAAATCTTAGCCGATTCTTGATGTGCCAATGCAACCCACAAGAGGATAATATATATTAAGGAGAGGAGAGCATTTGCTGGATAGAATATGTTGAGTCAAATCCTTCTTTTGCCATATCATATTCTAGGAGGGGAGATGATATCAATGAAAGTCAATCTGATTAGACCAGGTAAAGCGGATTTAATGTGTACAGACGAGCATATCAAGCTAGAAAATGCCACGTCAGATCACTCAAGTGCTTCTCGGTGAAAGGAAATTACGTCAGACTTTGAATCTAAAAGTATAGCACGTCTGCTACACTTCTGGGAGCATATTTTTTTGCTGAGCAGCCAGCAGATTGATCGAAGGTCTCATTAATTCATCTGCTAGAAAGCTAGCAAAGTTGTAGACAAAGGTCTACTCAGCAAGCAAACAGATTCGGAACCTACTTAGAGTTAATATTTTTTTTTCAAAAATATTATCAAAGGGTTGCACAAGGACATGGTTGGAACAATATAGTTTTTCAATATTACAGAAGTTGAGTACGAGCTTTTGAAATGAAATGCTACCATTTCAACATATATTTACTTACAAAAAGGTATTTACATAAAGAAAAGGGAAATTACAACAAAGGAGGCAATGGCCTGTGAGGATAGAAATCTACTCCCCTAAGGTTCGAAGGGCCTAGAGCAAGATCTGGAAATTTTTGCTCTAGCAGCCAACTTAATGGCATCCCATAGGGGAGAGGATGATTTGGGAAATCCTGGACGCATCGATGCACCTTCTGAAAGACGAAGGCTGCCTAGTCCACCTTCGCCCTATCATCAATTGCCATCACAGCCCTCCATGTCTCGCGGGAGAACGTCATGTCGTCAGGATCTTCTCCTACGACCATGCCACAGACTATTTGAAAGAGGACTTTATACGGCGTTCGCAAGCCATAAGCTGAAGGTGTTAGAGAAAACTCGAGATCAGGAGAGCTTCTCCATTTCATCCACGAAGCCCACTCTGGAGCTATCTCATCTTTGCGATAGTCCATGACAGGAACCGGACCTCGTGGAAGGCTAAAGTCTGTAGCAAAGGTGTCTGCCGTCCACCTTACTACCTCATTCTTGAAGATACAGAAAATGGAGCTTCGATCGGCAGCACTCGACCAGATAAAGTGTTGGAGTTGCTCCCTCTGAAACGCATGTGGAGTAAGGCACACGAATTTGCCTAGACCACTGGCATGGAGACTAGTCATGGTAGTCTCGGCCACCTGGTATTCGGTCTCATATTCTGCATAAAGACCTGAATCACATAAGATTCTATTTCTTGGTACATATAGAGCGTACGATTGTGCCATAATCTCTGGAGGAAGTAAATATTTTTGCTTGAGAAAGTCCTTCTTTCTTAAGGGAATGAGAAGAGAATTCAAGGTAACCATTATGCGACGTCAGAAGCTTCTTTGATAAGATTGCTCACCCAATGCTAAGATTTCCGGATGCTGATCCTTATCACTCAGACGCGGGAGATTTTCAAATCTCTAAAGCAATGCATTTAATGTGCCCAGACGGCGGCGACAAATTAGATCGTGCCACTTCATCAGCACTCAAGCTCTGAAGAACGTGCGTACTCGCACGATTTGACCTTAAACCCCAGTCGTCGATTGAAATTAAAGAGAATGCAATCTCCACCGTTGATTTTTTTTTCGAAACCCTTCATCTCTCCACCAGACGGATTTCAAACTCATTTCAAACCCCTAACTCTCTGAAATCTTTCGCATATCCTCTTTTCAAAGCCTCTCCAAAATCTCTAACTCTTCCCCAACCATGGCAACCAACCCTAACTCTCCAATCACTCAAAATCCAGAACCCACTCCTACAGAAAACCCAGAAAACCTTATTTCTTCTTCCCCATTCCAACAACCCACCTTTTTTTTTCCACCCCCTACAGATTCGCCACTGCATGTTCGACATGCACCCGGCTTCACCAGAATAATAAAAAAGGAAGACATCGATGAGTCAGTTCCGTACAGCAAACTGGTGGTTTTGGCTCGAAAAAAATGAGTTATCAAGCCATTCGACGGAGCAGAGGCGTTTAGCCCAAATCATGAAGGACAGAATTTTGTACATGCCTCTTGCCATCAAACACATTCCGAAATGGATTATGGATCTGCTCAACTCTGAACTACTCATAAGGTATCTCTCTGCCGAACCTGATCGTTTTCATCCGCATATGGTTTCGAAATTCTATGCTAGAGCAGTCATGAACGATGATCAGAAATCGTTCAAAACCAGCGTATATGGAAATTTTGTGGAGGTAAATGCTGATTTACTTTCAAGGACATTTGGGCTTCGACACTATGGTCCCAAAATTTCTCAATACAAGATAAATGATATTGTTGAGATGGAGAAACTATGGAATTTGTGGAAGAAGCCAGGGGAATTGAAAGATAAGAAAGGGCAGGTGATTACGTTTAAGGTTGCTACACCTATTAACACACTGTCAGATGATTACAAACTCCTTGCAGAGATAGTAATCAAAATGATCCAATGTGATGCCGGTTCATACTCGGAGCTCTCTGCCAAGAAATATGTCGTGATGATGGCCTTAACCGACAATGTCAGAGGAAACTGGGCAGAATTCTTTTTTGAGCGGTGGGCAGAACATGCTCGAAAGAATGATCATATGGCGATAGATGGAACGTTCTCTTAAAACGTAAATTTTGGATTAAAGATCAACAAGTATTTGGAGATGCTGTTCACAAATACAGGAGTCGATCGTGGCGTAAGTCTGCTTCCCACAGACTACATTCCAGCGACAAGGAAAGAGCCCAAACCTGTCAATACCAGGAACCCCCGAAAACTGACAGGAAAGTCTAATGTGGACAAGAACAAGCCCACATCTCCTGAAGAACCGGATGCTGCCACTACAGCAGTTCAAATCCTTCAGCCGGCAATTCCAATGACTGCTGAAGAGATTGCTCTACTAAAGACGAATGCTGAGACAGAGCACTGCTTCAAGAATCTCGAGGAGATTGAGAAGTTAGGCAACTTACCGGCAGACCAAATTAATAAGATCATGACTGCGAAGGAAGCCGAAGAGCCTCTAATTACTATCGGGACTATAGCTTTGGAAATTCCAACAAAGAAGAGATCCAAGGTTACCTCTCATGCACAGAAAGCCAAGAAGAAGACCAGGAGAAGGCTGATACTAACTTCTGAACAGGAAGATTTAGAAAAGGCGGAAGCAGAGAGGAAGGCTGCTGAAGCCGCAGCAAAGACGAAAGCTACTGAATCCACAGAACAAAGATACTCTGAAGTCACAGCAGCAGAAGATGCTGAATTGGATCCAGATCAAATCTCCTTGTCATCCAGAAGCAAGAAAGAGCGCATTAAGGGAGTGAGAGAAAGAAAAAGAAAGCGCGAAGCTCATAGAAGAGAGCTTGAGAAAAAGCAATATCAGAAGTTCATCACCGAGATGACATTTGAAGGAAGAGACAAATAATTCAAACGAATTAGGAAAGCTGCTGAAGAACACCGAGCTCAGAAGGAGGCCGCTCATTTACTTGAAGGGGCGTTCATGGAAGGAAATGCTGCCAAGAAAGGGAAAGGTATCCAAGATGGGAGGATCACCGTCTCAATCCCCTTAGTCAACAGTGAAGGAGCCATAATCACTGAACAGGATGCTATGTCCGACGAAGAGCTTGATAAAGCAATTCAAGAAGGCAGATTCACTGAAGTAAAGTCGATTGTGGACTTAGAGAGCAGTTCCGATGAAGAACCTCTCCTTCAAAGGTCATCCAGACGACTTCCAGGGAATCCTGACGCAGGTCCTTCTGGAATTGAAAGAGAAACAATTGACGAAGAAGGAAGTGGTACTAGGGATGATTCTGCTGAGCAGATTGAGCACGTGGAGGATCACCCATTTGCTGATCAGGAAGTCTGCCACTCACAGGTTGCTCTAGAGGAATCGTCTGCTAAGAATGAGGACACAAATCCCGATGAAGGTCCTCACGAAGAAATTCATTCCGATGCTGATATAGGTAACCGAGAGATTTTCTCTCCTACTTGCCTCCTTGACTCTGACTGTGATGATGAAGTCAGATACGTTTATGATGCACATGATTTGAGGAAGATCTCCACTGAGAAACCTTCAGAAGATCAGATAAATTCTGATATTGATATTTTTTGTCGAGAGATTGAAAATTTTGTGGATTCGATGGTGAAAATAGACATCAATGAAGTATTTGCTGGAGAATTGGAAGAAAGAGTTGAAGGAGATAGATTAAAACAGGAGCTAAGAAGATGGAAGAAATATGATTATATTTCGAGAGAGCTCTGCTTAGACGAAAGAGAAATGCTAATGGCATGGAAAGATCTAAGCTTCTGGAGATACGAGGAATAATGGGCAAATAATTGGATGGATCAATCGCCCTGTTCTAAACAATATAGTGATAAGGCTGTTATCACCATACTCCAGGCCATTAAAGCTCATCGACTTACATCCTATTCGCATTCCTTGCCAGAATCTACATTTGCTCCGGATGGGCTGTCTGACAAGCACATTCACCTGTCAAAGTGTCAAGCTCGAGCCACTGCTGAATACAAGAAGCGTCAAGACGAACTTGTGAAGTTCGAAGAATCAAAACGTCAGGCACGGTTGGCTGCGATTCGTGAGGAAGCAGAGCGCAGCGCTCAAAAGCTTGAAATTATTGCTTACCGGAACAGAGAGGAGGATTTGCAGGCATACATGTTAGCACACTCTCTAGCAGAAGCTCAGAAGGCCGAGGAAAATGCATTTGCTGCAGCTGAAGCAGAGTATCTCAAGGAGATTGAGGAGGCAGTGTATCTGCTAGCCACTACCACTCAAGGTGATACTGCTGATACAGGAAGTAGAGAAATAGTCATGGATGAAGTCATGGAAGAAATCTCCACTTCCACTGCTAGGAGCCAAGCCATCATCGTGCCTACCACTTCATCTTTCCTTGCCACTCCGGTCAGCTCTCTCCATTTCCCAACTTATCTGAACTCGGTTGTTTAAATGGCCGTTCAAAGTGATATGTCCACCATATCTGAAAGGATGGTAATAGAAGCCACGGACATACGTAGGGAAATAGCGGTGGTCAAGACGAATGTTGATACTGTCACGGCCAGGGTGAATTCAGTTGAGTCCGATGTTTCCTCTGTTAAGACTTCTATGCAGGAAGTCAAGGTAGACATAGCAGAGCATAAGCAGCAGGTAGAACATACAGTCACATCCTTTTCCTCTAAATTTTTGGATGCAATCAAAGAGGGGGAAGCAAGGAGGATTGCTGAGGCTGCTGAGAGGAAGAAAGCGGAAGAAGCTAGAGCTGCTGCCAAAGAAGAGAAGAGGAAAGCTCTTGAGGAGCTAAAGCAGAAGGAAATAGAGCTAAAAATCAAGATGCTCGAAGAAGAGAATGAGCGGATTGCTAAGGATCTGGAGTTAGAAGCCGCTGAACGGGCTGCTGCTAAGGAGTTATTGGATTCGTTTGTGCAGATGGCATCAAGCAAATTCGATGAATTAGAGAAGCTAAAGAAACCTGCTCCAGACTCCTGATTACCTCCCTACCTCCCTACCTCTCTATTATTTTTTTTGTTGTTCTTGTTTGTCTCCGTCTAATCATTTTCATTGTACTTGTAATTGACATATCATATGAATGAAATTGATCAGACTGAGACAACCTCTCATTGTCAACCTCTAATTTTCACTGCGTGCATTAGTTGAAATACACTATCCGTGTATTCAACATATTTGGAAACAATTGGATTGAGATTGAATAAGTAAATGTCTGCTAATTCTTACTTGGGTGCTAGAATTTCTACCATATTACCTCTGCAGCATTTACCTATGTGCTTAATCGTAAAATATTTCCCAGCACTTGTTGAGGGGGAATCTTATTTCTAGTTGCTTGAACTAAGGTGGATCAACTCTGTGTTAGATTGCTATGATGACATATTTTTGTAAACACAGACTTTCTTCCTCTTAGCTTCAGCAAATGATAGTAAGCTTTGATCGCACCAAAAAGGGGGAAATTGTTGGGAAATTATTCCTAAAAGTGCCCTTAGAATTTATTTGTAAAAAGGTTTGGTTGAATCAAACCTTAGCACTTGGTCGATCATTTGCTGAATTCTAGATAGTCTAGCATAACTTGTAAAGTCCTGTATAGGTTATGAATTGAGTTGTAATAGATTAGTCTGCTAGAGGATTTCCTAGCAGATACTGAAGGGCAGCGTTTGCTAGAAGACATACGCTAGCAGAATGCTAAGGCTTTAGCATTTGCTAACATTCAGCAAATCCAGAAAAATGCTAGCAGAACAGACGTCAAGGGATCGATTGTCAACGAAAGCGTTCAGCAGACCAAGACACGATAGCAGATCGCTAAGGAACATTAGCAGAGCAAGAATGTCAAAGGCTGAAGCTATACTGCCGTTCTGACAAAAGCGCACACAAAGGACGAGACTTTCTCGAAGTAGTTCAGAAAGTACAGACCAACGCCAAAAGCGTCTGATCAAGTCAAACCACTTTCGGACCAGGGAGCCGTTGTGTCTAACGGACATGGAGATTCAAGATTTGAATCTCCATCTATAAAAGGCAGGTCCAAAAGTGAGAATCGACTACTACTGCTTCAATCAACCGACATTCGAAAAACAGTCAAGTGTGAGATTCCTTGAAAAAGTAAACAAGCAAAAAGTAGTCAGTTGAGAGCTCGTGATAAAAGAAGTATTCAAAGCTCTCAACAACCGAGTAGAGTCTTTCATTGAATATCTGACACTTCTCTTTAAGAGATTCCTTAACTTCGGTTGAGAATCTTCAATCATTGGGATAACTTCCATTCTAGGAGGATCCAACAGTCATTTCTGAAAAGGATTGACTCCGACGGGCTTTTAGCCGCATTCCTGAACAGTTTCGAGGGAAACTATAAAAACCTCACTGACAGCGAAGGACAAGTTACACGAAGGTTCCGCCCTTGACTTGGCCGTAGCTGTGTTTGGAAAAGTACGAATCATCGGAGGATAGCTTTGTTGTGGCCGGTTCGAAAGTTCGCTGCCTACTACAAGTGTTTGGTGAATCCTTGTATTTTCGTATACTTTTCTAGTGGAAATCTTAGCATTTTGGCTAAGGAGTGGACGTAGATCTATTTGATCGAACCACTATAAAACATTGTGTCCATTTACTATTTTATCATTCACTGTTCAAAACTGATTTTAAACCTAGCAACAGAGTTGCTAGCAAATATCTGAAAAGAATCATCTAATACATTTTGAGCTTAAATACTGCTTAAACAAAGATAAGTGTAAATGACGTTTACTCATTCCGCTGCATTTTGTGTTTACACTTAAGCACGATGACTCTGATATTTGAGGACCAACAGAAACAGAAAAGCCAAAGGAGCAATTTAAAAAGAGAAAAACAAAGGATGAAGCTCCAGTGATTGAGCAGGAAGAAGAGCCTATAAATCCCAAGACTGAAAGGCAAATCAAGATAGTTGTTGTGAAGGAATCAGACAAAGCAACCAAGCAGAAGAAAGATGTCGGACCTAGTAAGAAGGAGCAGGAAAAGAAAGGAAAGACCAAGGTGATAGAAGGAAAAGAGCTCACTACAAAAAAAATAGATAGACTGCCAAAGTTTTCATCTACAGTCTATAAAGAAAGGATGGAGGTAATGAAAAACCGACAGTTGCTGATAGAAAGTGGCTTTAAGAACTTGAAGACTCTACCAGAGACCCGGGTTAGACAAATTGAGCAACAGGGGAGGGAAAACTTTGTTGTCCCACCACCACCTCTAATTTTTGCCCTTGTGAGGGAGTTTTATGCGAATTGTGAGCAGTCTAAAACCGAGACGTATGAGCTAATTTCAGTGGTGAGAGGAAAGAAAGTGAAGCTTAATCCCAAAGTTCTGCATGAGATTTATGGTACTCATACTCCAGAACCTAATGAATTCATGGACCTTTACTTGGCACCTACTAATGAACAACTGGATGAGGCTCTGCATGTAGTGGGAATGCCGGGAGCAAAGTGGAATGATGAAGCCAAAGGTAACAAGTATGTGTTGTCCAAATTTCTACATGCTAAAGCGAACGTCAGGCTCCATCTTCTGAAGAATAGAATTAGCCCAACGACTCATAACACAAATATCAATCATGATAGAATCCTCATGGTGGTAGCCATTCTGAAGGGAGACCTGATTGATATTGCTCCATTCATGATCGATGCAATTGGGTTCCAAGCATCCAAAGAGCGAAGGCCTCATTTCTGCCCTTCCCTGATCTCAGAGCTATGTAAGAAGGTTGGAGTCCCGTTCCATGCTGATTAGCCGCGAAGAGTTGTGAGAATGTTGAGTACTTACGCCAACGACATGAGGCATCGCAGAGAAATGATGGAATGGCACCACCTACAATTAACATTGATCCTTTGCAGAACTTGCAAGGTGAGATACATGAGATAAAAGTGCAACAAGCTATGTTGCTCGAAGAGTTTGAAGGTCTGCAAATGATGCTGCTGGAGATGCAATTTCAGAATGAAGAGCTGTTGAAGGAGGTGAAAAGTGTGAAAGCTGTGAAGGAAAGGACTACCGGGAAGAAGTCATCTTGATAAGCTGCAGTCAACTCTTAACTTTCTTTAAGAAACTTTTATTAGTTATGTTGCTTTTATTTAAGTTTTTGGATGATGTTGATAAACCTGTAATTTAGGTTTGGATTGTTAAGTTTGTGTGTGGTTGTTTTTGTTTTGAATGTCTAAGTGTCTGCTGAATAGTGGTGTTAGGAGTCATCTAAATAAAATGTGGTTTCAAGTCAGTTATTCTGTCTCGTACTTGATGATGTGAATGTGTGTTTCTGCTCTTTTCTATCTTTTATTCTTCTTTGTAGTTAGTAGATTGGTTGGGAGTCAGCCTCCATGATTTCTTTGAATTTAATCTAAGGATTCTGCATTAGTTTAGAGCATAAAGTCCCATGTTTCTAATTTTTCGAAAACTTGATAAGCTACTCGTATGCTCGAGTTTAACCGGTACTTTAATTTTGTAGAAAGTGTGAAATGCTACCTACCTGGAAATTTTAGCATGCTTGAAGCGAAATTAGAACAAGAAATGCATTTAGAAATGATTTAGGCCATCTTTTGAATTTGTGCTTGCAGATTTTCTTGTCATTTATAATTTACCCTTGCACCCTTATTTGAGCCTTGAGCCTTTTCATTTGAAATTGAGCTTGAGGATGTGAGCTATTTACCCATACACTAACCCGAATCAAGAGGTAGTCAGTGTGAGTCGTTGCATTATAAATGTTAGATACTATGCTTATTGAAAGTTTGGGGGTGCCTAAATTTTTGGCATGATGTTTAGTGTTTTCTTGATGGTTAGTGAGAATAAGCAATGCTAAAGCATTGGAGATGCATAGATGTTAAGCCAACCTTGGCATATTAAAAAAAAAAGAAGAGAAAAGTTTGTTCAAGGTTTGTTTAGGTGTTTGTTACATTTCATTGTGGTTAAAATAAGTCCGATTTATCGTGAGAATTGGAGGACACCTCTTGATTCTTTTAGTCACCACTCCCATATTTCCTTACCTTAGCCAAAACCTAACATTAGAAGCTTATAAAGACATTTTGATCTGAGTGTAGTTTGAGTTCATTAGTGGAGAGCATGTTTGAGACGTAAAGGTAGTAAAAAATAGTAGCATTGATGATCTTAATTGATGAAAATGGAAGTTAAGTTTAAGCTCGGGAAATATGTGGCATTCATGCTCAAATGTTTTGGGGCTTGTGCTTCTAAACTAGATTAGAATGTTTTGATTAGATTTGCAAGATTGTGGTGGTTGAAGTTTAATCAATTCAAAACTACTTAGGGAGTTTCTTTTATTTTCTTTTCGTAATAAGCTGAGAGTATTGAGACAGAAGGCATGCTGAATTGAAATGGCATCATGTTGATTTTAGTTTGATTTCTTGGGGACAAGCAATGTCTTAAGTTTGGGGGAGTGATAACTCTCATAAAGAGTTATTCTTTCTACTATAATTTGGTTAAATGTGTCATGAATTTGATCAAATAAGTACGATAAATAGTAGATTTTAGGTTAATTAATTGTTGTGTCTTGTCTTTGTTTATTAGGTGATGTTTAGTTTAATTTATTAGGTTTTTGCAAAGAATTGTTTAAGTGTTGCCACAGGGGACATTATGCTGGAGCTTAACCGTAACATGCAGAGAAGAAGTGTTTCTGCAGCATGGGAACCGCATGGCCAGCTTTCTGAAAAAGCAAGTTTGGGACCACCTGCAAACAAGATCTCTTCAATTTACAAATTTTTTCTAAAAGTCTGGACAAGTGTCAAAAGGAATGCAACCCAAATCAAGAGAGGGCAAGATTGAGAGCCACGTGTAAGGTGAAGATTGACGGAAGCAACAAGAAGGGAGATATTTTTGGAAAAAAGGAGAACACACACAGACATTATTCGGAGGATTGCGTGCGGGAGAAGATTAAGTTGTGAAGAGTTCGTGTGCGATCAAGGAAGAGGAATCAGTGAACAAGGATCTTGGCAGAGTTATTTTGGTTTATGCAAGTTATTTTCTGTTGGAAGATGGTTAGGAAGATGAAAATGATAACTATCTTCTAATTTTCTCTTTCGAATATGAACTAAAACCTTTATGCTTGGGCTGTTGACTAGTTTATCTATTTGAATAAGTGTTAAATGAATTCTTGTTTCAATTATGAGTCTGATCATGGTTTTGGTTTGTTTATTCTTAGAGCATGATAGTGGAAAAAAAATTCTCACTTAAAGAGACCGAAAGAAGATTTAAGAAGAGGAAATCATGATCAACCTTGTTTCTTGTGTAGACATATGAAGAAATTTAGGCTTGTTCAGAAACCTCCGATCTGATTTATTGCATTTGAACATTAAATCTTGCATAGACATATGAAGATTGATAGAAAGAGGCAAATCTAGTAGAGTGAGAGCTTGCTAGGCACTTTTGATAGGTTACAAGACTCAGAGATGATGCATGAACCATGCTCTAGCATATAGGATAGTGGATCAACATAAGTTGACAAGCCGAGTGTATTTTCTCTCATTGATAAATCGTATTTTTGAAGTTTATGGGAGGAAAGTTGTTAGTTATATTAGCTTTAATTGGTTTCATTATATACTCGTACTTGCAATATTAATTTAAAAATCATAACACTATCTCTTATTTGCAAGCAATACTTTGTGCACGACTTACTCTCACTCCCTTGGGTACTCTATCTGGACTCTTGATCTATATTACTTGTTAGACTAAGTGCACTTGCGTATTGAACTGTAACTCATTGCAGCACACAACAACTGTCGATAGATTCTTCTTTATCAAGATCAAGACATCTTCGCAATCTTGAGTCCATTCGAATCGCTTTGCTTTTTTGAGAAGTTCAAAAAATATTAATGTCCGATCTGAATACCGCGCCACGAACGACATTGCATCATGCTCAACGGTGGAATCTACTAATCGATCGATATGCGATAAGAGTAATGGATCCTTTGGGCACACCTTATTCAAATCCATGTAGTTGACGCAAACTCTATTTTCATCATTCTTTTCCTTCACTACAACCACGTTTCCTAACCACTCCGGACATTTCACCTCTCTGATAAAGTCAATTGCTAACAAGTTTTTCACTTCATCTGCTATCACTGCATGTTTTTCAGGAGCAAACCGCCTTCTCCTTTGATGCACTGGCTTGAAAGAAGGGTTTACCTTCAACTAATGCGAAATGACTATAAGATCTATTCCTGGCATGTCTGAATGACTAAATGCAAAAGAACTTTGTTTGCCCTTCAGAAATGATATCAACCTTTCACGAAAAAGGGGTTGCGAATTTTTTCCAATGTTAGTGAACTTTGACTCATCCTTCTCATCAAATAGAACCTTCTCTGTATTATGCTCCTTGATCTCCCCAATTGTGTGAAAGGTTACTGCATAGCAATCTTTTGCAGTGTGTTGCTCTCCCTTGATCGATCAAATTCCCCAAGGAGTTGGGAACTTGATCACCTGATGAAAAATTGATGGCACAACTTGTAACTTATGAATCCACGACCGTCCCATGATTGCGTTGTAACACGAAACCGCGTCTACGACTTGAAATTGAATCGACAAGTTCACTACTTCAAAATACACTGGTAAGAACTACTCTCCGATTGGAGTTTGTTGTTCCCGCTAAACCCTATCAACTGACTTGTGTTTTGAATCAAATATTTCTCAAATATTCCCATCCCTTTGAATGCTTCAAGAATATCAAATTTGAGGACGCTCCACTGCACCCTACAATTTGCTCTCAACAACTTGATCACCAGCGCATCATCATGTGGGTGTCGAACTCATTCTAAATCTTCTGGTCCAAAATTTATCTCTTCATTCGATAGTGAAGAAGGCCTTATCGAATTCATGTTCCTCATTTCTCAACGATGATGCTTACGCGCGTTACGTGATGTTCCTACCATGACGGTCCCCCCAAAATCATATGAATGATTTTCTCAACTCTTGGTTCCTGTGGAAGGGGTACTCTATTTGCCCCACTAGCTTGAGGTTTACTAGTAATTTCCTTACCCTTGTTCATTCTCTAAGTGTTATTTCTCCCAAGATCATTCTTCAAATATTGAAGATGACCTCTATCGAGGAGTCTCTGGATTTCCCGTAAAAAGTCTCGGCATTCTATCATCTTGTGCCAATGACTTTGGTGAAAAGCACAATAGTTATCTGGTATATTTTGCCTCACAACGCCCAAGGCCCTGAGTGGCCATCTTACTTCATCTCTCAACACCATCATTTCTTGAATCACTACAATTGGACTTGCGTACAAGTCATACGGTTTGACAGCTCGTAGGACTGTATGCTGAATATTAGTCGGGTTTCGTTCAAATCGGGTTGCATATGGTTGTAACCAATTCGGTCGCTCTACAATCGGTTCTGGAGGCAGTTGTTCAACAGCATTAGGATTAGAGTACGGAAACCAGGGTGGTTTCTTGCATTACTGGTGCCTGTCGAACATTAGACCACCTATCACTATTGCTTTCCATCTTCTAAAAGAACTCCATAGCTCTCTTGGCACTTTTAGACATGATTGTATCCCCCAGTGTGGCATCCACTAACTCCACTATTCAGTCATTCAGGCCTTCATAGAATGTTTCAGATTGCTCCTCTGATCGCTAAAATTATTAAGCGATTTAGCAAAAATGAATAATAAAGCTCCATATAACAATTATCGATCCCTTGAGGAATGAAATATTAAATAATCTCGAGTACTGAACTAAAGCTTTTCAAAACATTGTTTGAGAAGATAAATTTTGAAAGGTTGTTTAAAATACTTTGAAAACTAAAACAGAAAACTAAAACATAACCAGAGTTTGGAAACTTTAAAGACAAGACAATAGAAATTGAAGGATTTTGAAATTAGATGCAAAGATTCAGATTCTAGGAATTTTATTAATATCCTTCCTCACATGTAATAGAAAATCAATCAAATACCAATTTAATTCCTTGCAAGGTTGAAATTAGAAAACTATTGCAAATCTCTTTTGACAATTTACAAAGTTGATAATCGAATTCCCTTTATCCTTTCGGTCTCAAGAGCAATTCAATAACTCCAAGTATCCACAGATTAATTCCTATGATCTAATTCCTTCTTTTTAAGACAAGAATAATTTACCACATTATGAAATTCATTTCCGTTAATTATTATTACCTTTTGAGTCTCAAATTAATTAACTAGCAACCTAAATAAGTGGCCAACAAATCCAGGTTGAGAATTAAACACAGAATTTCATGAACCTAGCAAAGAAAGACATTAGATTTTCATTAATCCATAAACATGCAGTCATCATAGCTTTTATAACCCTAGAATTTGATAATTATTGGAGATATTATGAAAGGATAAAACCTGAAATAAACTTGCATTGATTCAAAACAGTGTCAAGAAATCGATCCAGATTCAGCAATCCTGTCTCCAATCTCCAATTCACAATACAATCAATGTTTCTGCCTTGGAAATAATTAAAAGTCTGAAATCAAAGTGTCTAACCCTAAAAACATGAATTACAAGTCTTTATATAGTTGTAGTAATGATCCCCACAAGGTATAAGATTAAACAAGGAAGAATTTCCAAGAAATCACAACTTTCCCGAGCAGTATGAATCCACAAAATAATGCACTTATCAAGCACACCACGCAGCCTTCGTCTTCGGAAGTTTGGGAACTTTAAGGTTCTTCCTTGAACTATTGTCAGTTTGGCTAGACGCCCATAAGAATCACAACTTGGAGAAGGACTATTACTGCTGTGTTCTTACTTGGAGAGTTATAACACCAAAGAAATAATTTGTGCTGGATAGCAACAAGTCTCGTGTCCAAAATGGCACATGGTAAGCTATAGAATAGCCTCGAAACATGAAAGCTTGAATTCACGTTCTTGAGAAATTGCTTTATTGGGATATGTGAGATTCGAATTCAATTTTGGTAACCTCTCTTCTGGGAACACTTCGTCTATCTATAGATGAAGTGTGAGAGGTTTAAAAAATGTAGTCGTTGAGAGACAATCTGGAAGATGCCCAATCGGAGCCTTTTTACTACAAAGGATAGGTTGCTTTTGCAGAAAGTCTGCACTTGCTCCTGCTATTCTGACATAGGATGTTGACTATGTACGGTATGTCAGAACATCTCTTCTCAGTCAGTCCGAGGAATCAAACTTGTCCAACACCAGGATCTTCAGTCTTTAAGTGATCTTCATTCTTAAAGTCTGGCTTTAATGAGATTCATCCTATTTATTTTTCTTGTCTTTGAGCGCATTGGTGAGTGGAACTGATCTAGTGATGTTAGCTAGTTTTTATCATGCATGACTTCCAAACTAACATAAGGAAAGTAGTTAGTTTCTTCTATTGGGAACACTTCGTCTATTTATAGACGAAGTGTGAGAAGTTTGAATTTGTAGCTGTTGAGAGACACTTTGGATGAAGTCCAATCGGCGTCTCACTTTTGCGAAGGACATGTTGCTTTTGCAGGAAGTCTACACCTGCTCCTACTTTTCTAACACAAGATGTTGACATCATACGACGTGTCAGAACGACTCCTCTAGTCAGTCCGAGGAATCGAAACTGGTCCAACACTAGGATCTTCAGACTGTAAGTGATATCCATTCTTAAAGTCTGGACTTTAAGAGGATTCCTCTTGACTTGTTCTCTTTGTCTCTGTGTGCGAGAGTGATAGACGTGAGTGAAACTGGCCAGTTTCATGTTGGTGACATCATCAAGTTTTCTTCATGCAAATTCTCCAAACTAGTAAAAGGATTGTAGCCAGTTTCTTCTATCACCTTGCGAGACCAAGCTGGAGGATTTCCAGTTTGTCTTGATCAGCTTTATTACAACTCAACCTATATAGGACTTTACATGTTTTGCACAAATTGAAACTAATATAAAGACACTCTAAACTGGTGGATTCTATACATTGTTTGACATATCAATAAATATGAATACTTCCTAATAATAAATCTAGATGAATGAGATTTAGATTAATGCATTATATTTAAAAAAAAAGTTATTAGATTCTAAAACATAAGCAACCAAAAATTCTTCTCGGAATTAAGTGGAGAGCCAAAGGAAAATTGAGAGGATATAAAGAAGTTAATATATACAAACTAATTAACTGAAAATATTCAAGATAAAAAAAATTAAAAATAAGCTTATAAGTATAAAATATTTATACCCTCCTAATTAGAAGAATATAATAATAGTTTCAATGATAAATTAATAAGTATAAGAATTGAAAGGTGTAGTTAAGTTGATTTTAAAAGTTGCAGAACTTGATTGATCCAAATACTTAAAAGAAAATTAAAATGTATTGTGGAAACTTCTATATTATCTTTTCTAGTAGTGTAGATAACCAATTGGGGGTCATCAATTTTGTTTTCAATTTCAATTAATATTTTTTTTTGCTAATGATTGATCTTTTCATAGAATTTAAACCAAGAGGTCCCATTGAATGAGGATTTGAGCTAATTATATATATATATATATATATATATCTATATAGAGAGAGTTGTGTTCATTTTTGAACTATATGTCCTGAATGAACAATGACCATATATCCAGCCTTTCATTTATTTGATCCAACGCCTTACATAATTACACGTGGCAGATAATTTTTTTATTTAATTTATTTTAAGTGTGTTTTAGAAAGAAAAAAGAAGACAAATATTTAATAGTTCTGTTATTCAAGGAAGTTTCCTAATTTCATGCCAATTAAATATCTTTCCCCATAATTTTTCTCTCTACATATGTCTCTCTCTTTCTCCCACATGGCAGGCGGCGATGCTCTCTCTTCTTCATACGGCGGCGGTACTCTCTCTTCTCCCACCCATGGTTGAAGCGACTCTCTCTTCTTCACGCACAGCGGCGCTCACTCCTCTCTCAGATTGGATTAACTCTCTCATAGGTTCTTTAACGTCTCTCCCAACCGGCGACGATGTTTACTAAGAGATTTGTCTTTTTTTCACTTTAGAAATTATTCCAACGTAGAAGGTCTCAAATCTGTATATTTTTATTTCCTTTTTGGATTGCAAATACACTTTTCTGAACATCCATTTTTTGATTTCTTATTTTCTTATTTTTTATTTTACTGATCCTTACATTCTTCATTGGAATCCACATATTCAGGATCAATGCGAGTCATTATTTTTGAATAAATGTGTCATTGTTCGAATTTTTGTTTAATGGATTGTTAATTGTTTATTTATTTTATACATTGTGTGAACTCATTTGATATGTAGATCGTACGCTGTTGACATTATCATTGTTACACGTAGTCAATATCATTTTATCAAAATTATCGGTTTAATCTTAATTGAATTTTAATCCACCTTTAATATCATTGTTATCTTTATTAAATATCATTGTACGCTGTCGACATTATCATTGTTACTTGTATTCAATATCATTTTATCAAAATTTATCGGTTTAATCTTTATTGATTTTCAATACACCTCTAAGATAATTATAATGTTTATTCAATATCATTGTACGAATAGTTAAAGCTGTTTATGCATTTAATGATAATAGATTAGTAGAAATTGAAGCCACACTCCAAAAATATGCAACATGATCTTATTTCTCTTTCCAATTTATAAGATAATAATGAAAAAAACCATGGAGATTTGTTTTGGTAACTGAATCCGAAAAATCAGCATGCAGATTTAATTGCATTTCAATTTTTTTTCCGTTTAGGACTAATTTTCCCTTTTAATGATAGAAGAAGCTATCGACAATGATAAATGACAACAAAAAATAAGGGATGGTCTATTTTCAAAATCAATTGCTGGATTTGGTCTCTGTTCATTCATGGACACATGTTCAACCTTGAATGCACCCCTATATATATATATATATATATATATATATATATAGTAGTGATCATATGAGAATAGTTTTTAATATAAGAAATGAGAATAAATGTCAACCTTTGATTTTGTGATATCAACGCTCATGATCAATTTTAGTCCGTGTGCAGTTTTCCTCGTTTATCCTGCAGTTTTGATTCATTAAGGTTATTTTTGTAATTTTAGGGTTTTTAAAATTTAAAAGGTATATACTTCCATATTTAATTAGATTTTGTATGCCTTATTTCGCGCGTTCTGATATCTTATTCCTCCTTCGTTCGATTCAATTTATATATCTTCTCTCGATTGAATTTTTTTTTGTTTCTGGATTTGACTTTCGTGATCGCTATCGGCTTCGAAATTGTGGTTGTTGTTGAGTTTTGTTTTTTATTTTGGAGTTCTGAGGTTTGAAGAGGACATGTCTGATCGATCATCTGAAGGTAAGTTTAATACTTTGTATTTTTGATTTTCGATAGTGTTCATGGTTCTATTGATTTTTTTTTTATGTTAGGAGATGATTTGATCTTGTTTTTGAATTCTAGACTCTGTTTGTAATTGATTCGTGCATGAATATAGTTTTAAAAAAATTGTGTTATTCAGGTGTTCATTTTTCTTTTAGTATTGTGCATCTTTAGTGTTAACATTGTGCATCTTTATATCT
>JAPKLW010005753.1:0-19624 GCA_026898455.1 Plectranthus barbatus | reverse complement strand
ACGTATTTGGCCGGAGAGTTAATAACGTCAATGGGAAATGAACTGGGCTTGAGTCCCGAGTTATTTTTCATTGATTGTGAGCCAGGATGTCCGTCCCCTAAGCCACAGTATCAAGTGTTCAGTTCCTTGATACGTTATTTACTAACGATCGGGTCTCGAGGCTTCGTATTCCGAGACTAGTGCACTATTGTTGACAGTTGGTTGAGTGGTTCGGCCATTCCTAACTTGTCAATGTGACTTGGAAGAAGGCCTGCTTCCTCGTCACCTAACTTAAACAGATACTGACCACATGTGAGTTAAAAATGTCATGACATATGAGTGAAAATTATTTGTAAGCACGGTTTGCTTTTAACTAAAACCTCGTGACTTACTTGTGTGTGGCGCATCATTCATAATTGAAATGTATGTTTTCGGGGCATGTGTTCACTGGGTACGCGGTGTACTCAGCCCCTGTATGTTATTTCTAAATATATAGGTTAAGCTGCGGAGAAGGAAGTGGAATGTGGAGGAATGTAAATAAAGAAATAAAAGTTCCAGAGCATGGTCAAGAGATATGCATCTCCATATGCATGTCTCCGCCACGTAATACTCTGCTGCAAGAACCTGTGTTTTTGAACTCTTCCCTACTGTTATGTATTTTAAATCTTGAAAGCTTGTAAATTAAAAACTTATCTTCTAATTACTGTTTAATGTTTTCACTTTATGAAATCATTTAAATTATTCAAGCTTATTTCTAGTCTTATTTTAACATGTGAGACTTAAATATGATTTTAAAACCCGTCACGCTCTCATAATTGGGGAAGTAAAATGGGGGCGTGACATTAAATGGGGATGTTAATTTATGTCCTCATACCCTTTACCAATTAATCTTGAATGCTTCGAGAAGAGGGAGGACTCCATACATAATTTACCCCCACTTCTCATCTCTTTCATACATACATGTTTGAGTTTAGGATATCATGTCCTCTCATTTACTTATCATTTTCATCATTATTAATAATATTTAATATTTATATGATATTTACACAGGAATAAAGATATAGCATGGGAGATAAATATACATTTGAAAAATAAATATTCAAAAATAATATTTAGTTATAAATATATTTTTAACTTTGATAATGTATTTCTCATTTACGTCTTATAATTAAAATTATGATTGATAAAGACATATTTCTAATTACTTTTTATCAAATTCAAATATTATTATTATTATTATTATGTTCATTTTGTAAATTTCTTTCGATTTATTCAATCACTTTTAATTAATAATCAACTCACCTCATTATTGTCTTTCTTAAACTCTTTTTGCCTCTTATTATTTCAGATAATATCTTTTTCACCTGTAAAAATAATAGCATTGCCCCCTTTCTCTCATCAAATATCACTCTTGATCTTTTTATCATTGTCTCCTCTCATTTATCAATTTCCTTTATGTTTATAGTTTTTCATTTATTCTCATATATTTTCTCGAGCATGTCCAAAATAAAATTTGCAACTATTAATATTTTCAAATATAATTTTACATATTATTTGTAATAAGCTTAATGCCATCATAAGAATTATATGTTATATATAATTTATTGCAACTCACAATTATTATTCTTTCAAAATCAATATTCACCCTCATATAGTGTTATTAATCATATGTGATGCACTGGTAATAAAATATTATGGAATGGAATCAACTAAACACAAGTTTTGAATGATAAAATTAAAGACATAATCTTTTGATTTGTAGCAAGTAGACTTATAATACCCCTAGTAAATTTTAATGTGTTTATAAGAATTTCGAAATTTATATTTTGTTATCGAATTTAATTCAAGGTTTTTGAAATTGATTTAAATTGGGAATTATTATTTTGGTATTTATTCCTTTCCATCTTTATATTTTATTAGTCATTAATTGATGGATTTAATTTAATTGATACTGAAACCCAATATTTTCGTATCGAGATAATATCGATCGATAAATTTCGTAGTTCGAGGAGAATATCACGGTCTCCCATAATGATGATGCGAAGAGATATGGAGTTGACGTGAGTTGATGTCAAAATGACCGATGTGACAAGCGAATGACAACCACTTTAACTTTTTGACTTTTGGTAATACCAAAATTACCCCTCACCCCTTTCTATTTATGGCAAGCTTCTACCTCACTCCACACTTTCTATTTTTCTCTCAACTCCCACCAAACTTTTTCCCATGACATACTCCGGCGAAGCTCCGACGAAGTGTTTTTCAAGGTAATAATAACATTTTTGGGATCCTCTCACCATTTTGTTTCCACTTCCAACCTTAGTTTCTCCATTTCTTATGTTTTAGAAGTGGGAATCAAGAAAATTAAGTATTGATCGAGCCTACAAGGTCCTAATAACGTCAAAGAGGTAGAGATCGAACCCCTCTTTAGCTATTTCTTAAGTTTGAATATGTTTCCAATTTTTGCCCTAGTTGAAATGACATGATCTAGGCTTGTTTCTGAGTTTATGAGTACGTATGCATGTTAGCATGTTAAATATTGAGCTTAGAAACTATATATCAACCTAGGAATCGAGTTGTGGTTATTTTGGAGCATTTTTAATATTTTATCTCTATTTGGAAATATTGAGTTTATATTTTGATTCCACCATATTTTGATGATTAAAACTATGTCTAGACTCGTTATACATGCTTAGAAATCATTTGGTGTTGTTAAAAATCAATTGGATGAGCCCGGATAACCGTTTGAGCCAAAACTCAAAATTCCCGCCAAAGAGGAATTTACCTCTGTTTTGGTTGACACTCCTGCGTGTCGATCGACTTGAGGCATGTCGGTCTACATGAGGCATGTCGGTTGATATACCCCATGTCGATCGACAAAGCCGCTTTGTTCGACATCTCATGTGTTGATTACTTATTTCGATTGACATAAACTCATATCGATCGACATCCTCTTTGTCGATCGACATCCATCATTTTGATCGACAGTAAATTGAATAAAAAATTCATATCGGTCGACACGAGTTGCATATCTGTAAGGATCTCTATTAGAGAAATCCTTCCTTACTTTTTATGCTTTGGTGGGTCAAAGATTATATAGCCATCTTAGACAGTTTTTCAATTACTAGAGTTCTAAAAATTAAATTCTTGTATAGGATCAATCGCATTATAATAGAACTTAGTGGCTGAAGACCGAGCAGAGGATATGCTCGATAACTGACGAAGCACACGCCTTGAAACTTGGTTCTCACCAAGTATGGCCTTGACCAAGACTGTGCTTGGGTACTCAGCATAGGGTCTTCCCATATTGACTAGGGAAGTCAGTATGAGGGCATTTTCCATACTGACTAGGAGATGTCAATATGTGGGTTAGCCATACTGAGTATGGGAAGTCAGTATGAGGAAGGCTTTATATGGGTTGAAACAAGCACCCCGAGCTTGGTATGAGATGTTGTCTCAGTTTCTCTTCAAGAATAGTTTTTGGAAGGGCAAAATCGACACAACTCTGTTTAGGATCAAAGATGGAGCAGATATTCTTCTTGTACAGATCTACGTCGATGATATTATATTCGGATGCAGAAACTTGGAGACGTGTGAAAAGTTTGCCCAACTTATGCAAAGCAACTTCCAGATGAGCATGATGGGTAAACTGACTTACTTTCTAGGTCTCCAAGTAATTCAGTCTGAATGAGGAATCTTCATCAACCAGAAGAAGTATACTAAAGACTTGATCAACAAGTTTTGTCCAGAGAAGAACAAGCCCTTGAGGATTCCGATGAGCCCGAGTGCTCAAATCAATCTTGATGAAGACGGAGAAGCAATCAAACAAACCATGCATAGAGGCATCATTAGGTCACTATTGTACTTAAATGCAAGTAGGCCAAAATTTCATACTCAGTTGGAGTATGTGCGAGGTTTCAAGCTAATCCAAAGAAGTCGCACATGGAGGCTGCCAAAAGAATAGTCAAATACCTCAAAAGGACAAAATTTTTAGGTATTTGGTATCCCAAAACTGATGAGCTCACTCTCAATGCTTACTCAGATTCAGATTTTGGAGGATGCAAAATCGATCGGAAGAGCACAAGCAGAACGTGTCAGTTCCTAGGACACAAGCTTGTAAGTTGGTTTAACAAGAAGCAACACTCAGTGGCCACGTCAACAACCAAAGCTGAGTATGTTGCTGCCGCAAGTTGTTGTGTTCAAGTGCTCTGGATCAAGTGACAGTTGCTAGACAACGAAGTTGAAACCGGGTGTGTACCAATCTACTGTGAAACAACAGTGCAATGTGTATTACGAAGAACCCAGTCCATCATTCCAGAACCAAGTACATCTACATAAGACACCACTTCATAAGATATCATGTCGAGAAGAAGGACGTGTCTGTAGAGTACATTCAAACAGAAGATCAACTAGCGGACATCTTCACCAAACCACTTCCAAAGACCAGATTTGAAGAGTTGTGCATCAAACTTGGTCTATTGGAAATCGACGAGATTGTGCTAGAAGAAGAGTAAAATGCAAAATAAAACTGAGTCTCAGCTCTTAGTTTTTCTTATTTCTTCTCTTATCCGCAAAAGGTGTCACTGCCACACATCATCAAAAGGAAAGATCGATGAAGAGAGTTTGTTGAAGGATGATCTGTTGCAAATTAAAACTGAGTTCTAACTCTCATTTTTTGAAGAATTGACGTATTTCTCAGCATAGAGACTTCATACTTAATCAATCCTCGAAGAAAATCCTTTCAAGTGGTGTCCACGCAACACTGTATGAAGTTTCTCAACCTTGTAAAGACCTGAAAAGATCGTTTCCAGAGGCATTCAACCAAGAAGAAGAAACTTGCTTTCAACTAAGTTTTAACATGAAGGATGAACACTCAGTGGATCATACTGACATGCTGAAGGAAACCAAGTTTTGGTTTCAACACTTAGAATATTTTGAAGGACAATTGCATAATTAAACTGAGTTCCAACTCTAAGTTTAGAAACTGACTCTTAGTCAGTATTGAAAATCGAAAGGCATGATTTTGATTTCCAAGGGCGATTGCATCGGTTACAATGCTATAAATGCATATCTTGCATCGATTAATCTGTAGGGATTTTCACGCAAACCGAACCGCCAAATACAAATAAGCCGGACCATTCATGGATATTGAGAACAACAAAACATACGATTAAACCTAGCATGCTCCTATGAATTAAATGCAGTGGATTATCGAATTTACCTTAACTCCGTAGTCTCAGATCTGATCTTTAGCATTTGAATTCCAATCCCTTGAAACAACCACTCGATTTGATTAAAACTGCGGAAATAGAAATTAGAACCAGATCTAATTTCACGAATTAATGAAATAAAAAGAAAGAAGAGAGAAAATATGTTCTCCAGATTAGATCTTCAGATCTGTATCCTAATGTTGTTCAATCCTGCTATTAGTGAGGATTCCACAAGACTGTGAATTGTGTAAGCCAGAGTCGAATTTGTCCTCCTCCCGAACTCAACAGAATCGCCGCCCACTCTCTCTTTCAATTAGAGTTTCAACTGATTTGAATTCCGATAATCAGATTAGGGTTTGAGAGAGAGATCTGTCTATTTTTAGACCTAGGGTTACAAACTCTAATGGGCTACTGGGCCTCTTTTTAGCATATTTAATTGGGCCAGACCTGGGACCTAATGCAAATAATAAAATGGGCCTATGAATGAATTAATTCCCATGTCCACATCCCAGGACACAATTAATTAATTAATATTAATTCTTTTTTACCACATAATTATTACTAACCAACCCCTTTATTACCACGTTATGAGAACGAGCTACATTTACTTGAGAATCTCCATATTTAAGGTTAGTGGACATTCATTAATTTATTAGAGCTTCTGACATGCTACCACAATTAATTAATTTCATATTTCATGAGCAGTACCACTCAAACCTTATTACTCGGTCTTGAACTTAATCATCCTGTAGGACTTTAGCACGATGAATGTTATTGAGCTCCTCAGGGAATGTCCCCATCCTATTACTCAGATATGGTTACCTAGCTCCTGTCTCAGGCTGTAATACACGAACTGCTGCTACCCTAGATGCGGGTATACGAGCACGTTACTCAGGCTTTCCACTATGGCAAGTTAAAGCAACAGTCAACCCGTGCATACCCCTGAATCTTCGTTAGGGTTTGGACTCAATCAAGATCAAGATCTTGTATTCTCTGATGTCAGACAGTAGAATACATCTTACTGTAATCCAATCAATGCACAACCGCACGTACCAGTATATCAAGTAATCAAGATAGATTACTTCTTTTCGACTATGCTGCAGCCTATACCGACAGACCCCTGGTACGTTGTCTCGGCTGTGATAATATTTAGTCTTCTGCGATCTACAACTTGCCGTATGATCGTCCCTATCGGTGAGATAAGAGGATACTGTCGTTACTCGCATGTAAGTTTGTTTAACATATAGGAAATACAGTTGAATGTATACTCATTGTAATAAATGCTTTCTGTATACAAAACTCAACAATCTCTCACTTATACTTAAATCATTAAACTCGCTATTACAGAGTATACAGTGCATCTATCTAGCATAGCTATGACATCAACCACTGCTGGTGGTAGGCATCCACCTCAGAACTAGTCCACAAATATGTCTTTCGTAAACCTTCTGTGGCAAACACTTTGTGAATAGATCAGCTAGGTTGTCACTAGTGTCAATCTTGTTGATCTGCACATCGCCCCTCGATACAATCTCTCGTATGTTGTGGTACTTTTGCTCCATGTGTTTGCTTGCCTTGTAAGTCCGTGGTTCCTTCGAGTTTTCCACTGCACCAGAGTTGTCACATTGGATTGTGATACTCTTAGGTAGACTCAGAATTACATCCAGCTCTAAAAGGTAGTTCCGGAGCCATACCCCTTCTTTCGAAGCTTCGGACGCGGCGACATATTCTGCCTCCATGGTGGAGTCAGCAATGCATTTCTGCTTTGCGCTCCTCCTCTCAAGGTAAACTCAAAACCTGAGGTCGATTTCTTCTCATCCTGGTCCCCTTGGAAATCCAAATCTGTGTAACCCTCAGGGCACAAATCCTTACTTTGATGAACCAGGCAATAATTCCTAGTTCTCTTCAAATACTTGAGGATGTGCTTTACTGCATTCCAATGCGCCTGTCTAGGGTTAGACTGATATCTTGCTACCATGCCTACGGTATAACAAATATCAGGCCTAGTACACAGCATTGCATACAGGAGGTTACCCACCGCAGATGCGTATGGTACAAGACTCAACTCATCTTTCTCACTCTGTGTCATAGGACACTGCCCAGTAGAAAGATGAACGCCAGGTCTAAAGGTAACAAGCCTTTCTTGGCGAGTTGCATGCTGAACCGGGCTATTGAAGACACTAAAATTGATTGCTCAAATTCAATGTTTATCAAGTAATAATATCAATCCAAGGAACTTACTCTCTTCGCCCTATGGAGTACTATCTAGTTGTGTGGATTCTTATAGCTAGGAACAATTAAAGTCGTTGAGTTTTGTTCTAATATCCTAAACTTGAATTCAAACTAACTAAAACAACATTAAAAGCAATTGACACACTCATCATTCAATTATTGGAAATTTCAAACAATTCTTCAATATCTTAAACAACTTGGTAGAAAAAGACTCACAAATCCTCAAGAGAGAGATAGAATGGATGTTGAAAAGAATGCCGATGTGCTCTAATTAGGTTGAACTTAGATGCAAACTCAATTTAATCCCTAAATGGATGGACTATTACCCTATACTAGCCAATCCCCTATCACGGCAAATTGACCGTGGATGATGTTAAAAACCTCAAACAGCTACGTTATTGGTTTTTAACTCACTTCCTATGGCACGCAAATCATCATCCTATGCCCTTCCTCCGCACAGGGATTGGATCGAGGAACACAAGAATACATGCTATTCACAACGATTCTATCCATGTATTGGCTGCAATATTCACGTCAATTATCACCTAAGTTATCTCTTACCTACACCTAGGTGAATAGGAATAAGTCTAGGAAGCAAACACACACAATTCAACCTAATTATCACACATCTTTATTCAATTCAACATCCAATAGGAATTTAGAACAACATACCTATCATGTTGATCAATACAATATTCAATTGAAAGCAAATCATTACAAATGATAGGTCTAGATAGATTTCTTCCCCTATATCTTGATCTTGATCTACCCTCGAAAACTTCAATTCTTCACCAAGGAATGTTGAATGAGCTCCTTGACACCTTGGGTGAGGTTAGGATGGAGATGGAAGTTGGAATCGATGAGAGAATCTAAGTGTATTTTGTGTAGATTTGACAAAAGTTCTAATTAAATCCGATTTTCCCCCATTTATAATGAGCTAGCAGAGCCTTAGATCGCACGGGACGAAGTGAGATCGCCCGAGATGTCTAGAAATAGAGAAACTATCGATCAGCCTGACATGGATTGGTCGGGAAGGGAAACGCTCGACCAAAATCTGACTCTGAAATGGCAGATAGGTCGAGCACTGCTGGATCGCCCGGAATATGCTTCTGAAGTGCTCGGATCGACCGGTCTCTACAGGATCAACCAAAAATCTTCTCTGAACTACCCAAATCGACCGATCTCTACAGGATCGGGCGATTTTCCTCCAAAAACAAGACGAAAATGCTGAATAATGCTCAAAAGCTAACCTACACTATCCGAAACACACAAAACACAAAAACACAACAAAAAGAAGACAAAAACATATGATATGAGTTTAAAATGAATGCAACCATGCATGCACAAACATCGAAATAAAGGTTATTTTATGCACATATCATAATCCCCCAAACTTGAACCTTTGATTGTCCTCAATCAAAACAAAGTAAAGCAATCATTCAATCTCGTGCAATACCTCATAGCTCATCTTGATTATCTTTGCATGTCCTAGTCAAATGAGATTATCACCTAACTTTGTGACATGGTTAATGCTAAGGACTCAAACCACTCATCAAATATGGATAAAAGAAATGAAATTACTCCCTCCCGTGTTTAGGGACGATGAGAATCACTCAAACACAAGATATCGAGCTCAATTTCCATAGGCTTGCATCCATTCTCACCACTACACTACAATGAGTTAGCTCCTAGAATCAAGAAGGTCTTTGCTTTGGTTATAACGTGGCTAACTAATAGGTAGGTGGTTTTGGGCCAAAGTAACTAAACTCCTCAATTTCCCAAGAACCCTCCTAAAATGTAATCATCAACCACTAAACCCGAGGCTTATTCCATTCTCCAATATTTCTTCATTTTCTTTTCTCATTTTTTTCTTTTTTCTTTTTCTGTTCCTTCTTTTTTTCATTGACACCTTCCTTCAATTTTTTTTATGTGGGTGCATATTTTCTAGGATTTACATCAATCCTCTTTATTTCTTTCCTTTCATGCCTCATCAATTGCAATAACCAATAACAAACAATTCCAACCCAACTCACATCACCGTATTCACCCTCATTCTCTTTTCCCCCCAAACTTGGTCCTAATAATATCAAAGAAATTTCTCCAAATAAGCTCAATCACGGGGATCAAAGATATGAAAGGAAAATAATAATCAAAGTAAACACCTTATACTCCCGATGTGTAAGGTAGAAATAGGAATCGACGGCCTAATATCATTTTCTAATCACATACTCGTGCAAATAGATCGAGAATAGATGCAAGTTCTAGATCTTTTGCTCTCAATCTCGCCTCTCTCAAACAAAATAGATATGACAATATCATAGCTCAAAACTCACAGCTTTTTGTCAAGTCCTATACATTAACAAAACACAAAACTTTGGCAATGCAAAAGTTAAACTTAGACATGCTTCAACAACAAGATTTCGCCCTATCATAAGTTGAGGTAAAATTCAAACTTCACCAAGTAAATCATGGTTCAATCTCAAGCCAAGTTTTGGGTTTATCACACACACACAAGCACACAAACAATCCTAAAAACAACATCTACATGCATTGAATCTAAATGGCAAGAGAGCAATAAAATGCGTTACCCATCGGTAGCCATGATCGACCGCTTCCAATGCCTTATGTACCTACTAAACAAACACAATCACCACCAATTTTTGAGCATAACTCATACCATTAAGTTCTCATTTCCTCCAATCAAACCACAAACCAACAATCAAGAAATATACAACATTATCCACTAGCACAACCATTCAAACCAATCCATTCATCATTCCACAAACCAAACAAAATAGGAAGAAGTCAATCATACCAACTCATTAATACTTCCAACCAACATCAAATATGAAACTATAAAAATCATGCATCCATATCCAAACCAAATCCAAATCCAAAAGTAGATCAAATCATCATAATACAACCATATCGAATTACTCAAATGTTAGGGTAAAAATCATCCAATCACAAACTAAAAACTAAACTAATGCAAGATAAGATAGAGGAGGAGAGGTTATAATAAACCAAGGCACCGGCTACCGGCACATCCCCCCAAACTTAGTCAAGTGAGACTAAGTTTGTAAAAATGGCAGACGGTGCAACATCACTCCTCACGCTCCTGTGGTGAGCGGTCACGACGGCGGTGGAGGAATGGTACCGGAACTCGGCACAGCAGCTCATGCACATCCCCTGCACCTCGTCCACTCGCCGATCGAGGCCAGCAAAACGGGTAGCAAAGGCGGCCTAGTCAGCAACATATCCCATCTGAAAGGAGGAAAAACTATCCAACAAGGCGCCCATCCGAGCATCCAAACCCTGCATAGACATGGACAAAGATGCAACAGAATCAGCGGTACGCTGCAGCATCGAAACAAGCTGCTGCCAATCCTCCAGAGGTGGGTGTGGTTGACTACTCGATCCTGCTCTAATACTGGCCTGCTGATCCTCGGGTAAATGACTAAGAATAGTAAAATACCCCTCTTGGGACAAAATGCCCACCACATCCTTGTGCTCCTTAGTATCCAACAACTAGTTGAATTTATCCTCCAAATCCGAGATAGTGGTGTAATCAACAAGCGGCAACTCCATCGCAAATCTTCCAAATCTATAATAAGTATCACCACGCCTCCCTGGGACCAAGAATTTACCTGCCACAAGTGATGCAGTATCCGGAAACACAACAAGAGCAGATGGCCCAAACAATTGAATATCCAAAGCAGCCAAAACGGGAGTAATCATACCGCCACTAATAGTAGGGGCCTTAGAATTCCACAACCTACTCCATCCATCCATAAGCATAGCCCCCATAGAAAATTTTCTCCCATTCACCAAAGCATGAAGCATGTAAAGTTTTGACAAAATCACATTACTAGACTCGTACCTACTGCACACTGATCCACCCACCAATTTATGAATATATCTAAAAATAGGATTCTTAATGGTGGAAGCTCTACAAGAATTAATGTTAAATGTCTGTTCAAATGTTAAACCAGTAATTGACTCCCACAAAATAGCAAGGTTAAGTCTTTCCGACACAAATTCAGAATTCTCATCACATTCAAAAAGTTGGTCGAGTTCATGACTTTGAAGAAAGTATTCCTTACCTTTAATCTTGAATTTCATCGACAAAGGAATACTATTCGAACCCTTCAAGATAGTAACAGAGGCCAAAAACTCTTTTGTTAATTCCATGTAGGCCGGCCACCGTGCGGTGAGCAACTTCGTCCATCCAATGCCTTTGAGAAGGCTCCATACATCACTCTTCAGCCCAAATGTCCTCAACGTCTCCTTGCACGAATATTTGGTGCCCACAATTTGCCTATCCATCAAACTCTTGTATCTTGCAAATTCTTCATCATCAAACCCCTTTGGTCGCCCAATTGAGGAAGAAGTACTCCCCTTTGCTTTGTTGCTAGCCATGAGAAAAATCAAGGAATTAGAACTTTTAAAATCAGAGAAAGAAGGCACAAGAAAGGATTTTAGAGGAAAAATTTCGATAGAAATGGAGATGGGGCGAAATGAGCCCTACATTCGTATTTAAAATTGCACAGGGATCGGCCAATCCAAGGGTGGATCGACCGATCCGAGGCTCTGTCCGCCCAATTTTGGCTGCCCGATCCAGATCGACCGAGCCTGCTGCACCTTGGTCGATTTTCTCCTCTGCCCGCGAAAATTTTGAATCTCTGTCTTTCTCGGCCGATCCCACAGCAACAAAGGTTGGGATTGGCCGATCCTTCACGATTCGGGGCGATCCAAAACATTCCAGGCCTAAAATTTTCTCTGTTTTGCCATTTCCAAACATCCTTTCTCCAGCTCTTCAACTCCACATCAGTTAAACACCTTCCAAAATCTGAATTCTCATCATAAAAACATGTAAGTCCTGCAAAAACTTCCACACATCAAATATCATATATCCATTATTAGCAAAGCAACAAACAATGAAACGAAACAACCTAAATAATTATTCCTACAATCTACATAACCAAAGCAAATAAATATTGGGTTGTCTCCTAACAAGCGCTTCTTTATAGTCAATAGCTTGAATTCTTACCTTGAGAGCGTCAATCATGATTAAAAGGAGTGGATCCGGAACTCATACCTTGTTCAAGTACCCGATGCTTGTCCGGGAAGACCAACTTTTTCCTTGTACTTCTAGGTATCTCTTCATCCACTCTAGCCTTCTTTGTTCTTCCTTGTTCGTGCTCTAAGTATTCCCCCGGATCGTCGTACTCCTCATTCACCATATCCATATGAGATAATCCCGGATCATCATCCTCCTTGAGACTCTTCTTTACACCTCATCAATAAACTTCCACTTGCTCCTCAACTCTCATCTCATCTAAACTTCTTGAAGGCAAGGAGAACACAACTTCTTTTTCATAACATCGGAGAGTTAGTTCACCACTTTTCATATCAAATAAAGCGTCGACCGTATGCAAGAATGGCCTCCCAAAGATGAGGTGAATACCCCCCTTGTTCACCATACCTACAATAATGAAATCACCCGGGAAGGGGAAACTCAAAATCTCCACATGCACGTCTTCAACAACCCCTCGAGGGCTAAACAAAGCTTGGTTAGCCATTTGAAGCACTTGACTAGTGGACTTCAATTTTCCAAAATTCAACTCCTTAAACAAATTCCAAGACATGACATTTACACTTGCCCCGGAATCACACAAGGCTTTCTCAATAGTTGTGTCCCCTATCTTGCAACTTACAATGAAACTCCCCGGACCTTCCTTTTTGTTTGCCACACTTTTTCTACCTTGCTCATCTATTTCATTTCTCAATTCTTCTTCATCTTTCAACTCTTCCTCAATTAACTCATCAAGCAATGGCACACGTTGTATCTCCTCCGGATTAGGCATCTCGATGTCCCCCTTCCTAACATAATCAAGAAAAGGACTTCTTTGTCTTGAACCTCCTTCCTATCCTTGACATTTTCCTCTTCAACAACGTTCATTTCTTCCGTAGCCAAAGCTTTGTCTTCCACTTCAAACTCCACATTCTCCAATTTAGGAGTCATGAACAATGTCATCTCATCTCGTGTTTGCTCACCTTCTACCATGCTACAACTTTTCTTTTGAATAACCTCCGTATCACTCGGGAACTTCCCAGCTTGGTGCTTCCCACTAAGTTTCTTAGCAATGGATGATATTTGCAATTGAATCTTGGCAAACATCCCGTCATAGTTTTTGAATTTCTTCTCCAACTCCTCACTAGGATTTTTTCTAGCTTTTTGATTGCCAAACCTACCACTTCCCCTTACATATCCGCCTTGGTTACTACTCCCCCCATTCTCCAATTTCATCAGAGGGTTTAAAGCGTTGTTGGGGTTCGTGTAAGAGAAGTTCGGGTGGTAGCGGTTGGAGGGTTGATAAATCATATTCCCCAGAGGGTTGTATTGAGGTCGCATGTTGTTGTACCCAATTCCTAGATTTACAAAGTTCACGCTCTCCGGGTATCCTTCCTCATATTTCATCATCATTACATCACCCCTTCTACCTCTCGAGGTAGACAATGCATCAATCTTCTTTTGCATCAAGTGTTGGGAAATTATTCCTAAAATCTCCCTTAGGATTTATATGTAAAAAGGTTTTGTTGAATCAAACCTTAGCATTTGGTCGATCATTTGCTGAATTCAAGATAGACTAGCATACCGTGTAATGTCCTGTATAGGTAAAATATTGAGTTGTAATAGATTAGTCTGCTAGAAGATTTCCTAGCAGATATCGAAGGACGGCGTTGGCTAGAAGTCATACGCTAGCAGAATGCTAAGGCTTTAGCATTTGCTAACATTCAGCAAACCCTGAAAGATGCTAGCAGAACAAACGTCAAAGGATCAAGTGTCAGCGGAAGCTTTCAGCAACCAAATAGACGATAGCAGATCGCTAAGGAACATTAGCAGAGCAAGAGTGTCAAAGGCTGAAGCCATACTGCCATTTTGACAAAAGTACACACAAAGAACGAGACTTTCCCGAAGTAGTTCGGAAAGTACAGATCAACGTCAAAAGCAACTGATCAAGTCAAATCACTCCCGGACAAAGGAGCCGTTGTGTCTAACGGATATGGAGATTCAAGATTTGAATCTCCATCTATAAAAGGCAGGTCCGAAAGTGAGAATCGACTACTACTACTGCTAAAATCACAACCGCCATTCGCAAACATTCAAGTGTGAGATTCCTTTGACAAAGCGAACAAGTGAAAAGTAGTCAGTTGAGAGCTCGTGATAAAAGAAGTATTCAAAGCTCTCAACAACCAAGAAGTGTCTTTCATTGAATATCTGACACTTCTCTTTAAGAGATTCCTTAACTTCGGTTGAGAATCTTCAATCATTGGGATAACTTCCATCCTAGGAAGATCCAACAGTTATTCCTTAAAAGGACTGACTCCGACGGGCTTTTAGCCTCATTCCTGAACAGTTTCGAGGCAAACTATAAAAGCCTCACTAACAGCGAAGGACAAGTTACACGAAGGTTCCGCCCTTGACTTGGCCGTAGCTGTGTTTGGAAAAGTACAAATTATCGGAGGATAACTTTGTTGTGGCCGGTCCGAAAGTTCGCCGCCTACTACAAGTGTTTGGCAATTCCTTGTACTTTCGTATACTTTTCTAGTGGAAATCTTAGCGTTTCGGCTAAGGAGTGGAAGTAGATCTATTTGGATCGATCCACTATAAAATACTGTATTCATCTACTATTTTATTAATAACTGTTCAAACTGATTTAAAACCTAGCAACAGAGTTGCTAGCGTATATCTGAGAAGAAACATATAACATATCTTGAGCTTAAATATTCCTTAAACAAAGATAAGTGTAAGTGACGTTTATTTATTCCGCTGCATTTCGTGTTTACACTTAAGCACGACGACTCTGATATTTGAGGACCAACAAGTGGTATCAGAGCCAGGTTGAAAAACCAACTGCTTTTGAGTCGCTTTGAGACCTGATCTATCTTTTCCTTGCACTTTTATCCTTGTTTCATCTATCTAGCTCAGGAAACTATTCAAGGAGCAAACATAATGTTGAATCATTCACTTGGAAAGTACAACAGGGAGAACTTTACATCATGGAAGAAGCTGGCTCTCATACAGCTTCAGAGCATACATCATGAGATGGCGGATGTACTTGTAAGAGGTCCTATTAGAATTATGAAAGCTAATATTTTTATAGGACATGATCCTGCTGAAGATGTTGCTGAAGGAGAGGAACCAAGGGCCCTAAGACCTCCAAGACCTCAAATGATTCCTAAACCTTTTGAGGAGTACACAAGTGAGGATAAGAAGAGAGCTCAATTAGAGCACGTGGCAAAGAAATTGATCCTTGATTCCCTACCAAAGTTAATGGCGGACAAAGCTCTTGAGCTTGACACTGCTAAGGAAATGTGGGATTATGTGTGCAAGTCCTCCCAGGAGACAGACCAAATGAAACGCAACAAACTACAGGTAGCTGTAGATAAATACGAATCTTTCTCCATGTTTGCAGGTGAATCCATACAAGCTATGGAGGAACGCTTCAACACTATAATTGGGGAGCTTAGCAATCTTGGAAAGAAGTATGAGAATGGAGAGATGAACCACAAGATCATTTCCATGCTATATCCTAGAGATGACTGGTTTGTCAAAATGACTTGTCTGAGTGAAAAAAACCTCAGCAAAATGACCACCTCCGAGGTATTCGCTCAACTCAAAACTCATGAATTTATAATACAACAATCGAAAAAGAATGAAGCAGCTATAGCACAAGCGTCATCTACATCCGCTGCTGGCTCTGAGGATATAGCATACTTTGCTAAGATGAAGAAGCCCTACCATAACCAAGAAAGGTCTGCCCCAGCAACACCAACAAAGGAGGTTGCTACAACCTCAAGTTCCCAGCCTGTCGATCTAAAGATCAGCGAGCTGGAAGAGCAAATGAAAAAACTTCAGAAGTTGTTGATGGAGGCTAAGACCGAAAAAGAAACCAAGAAAACCCAACCGTCATCCTCATATGCCCGCTCAGCAGAGGGAAAGCCCAGGACTTGCTTTGAGTGTGGCTCTCCTGACCACCTGAAGCATGAATGTCCAAAAGTAAGTAAAGAAGAGAGAGAGCGCTTAAAGCAAAGGTTTGAAAGACGTGCTATTAAAGAAGTCAAAAAGGCGCTCTTGACAAGAACGAAAGCTCAGGATATTCCTGAAAATGATGAGGAATATTATCTCTCTTCTGAGGAAGACGATGAGGAGGCCATGCTAGTTCTGATGGCAAACATTGTGGATGATCAGTTTGCTGATGTAGACGCAGAACAAAATGCTGAAACGGCTCTAGCAGTCGATGACAACGAGGTACTTTCAGTAAGCACTCCTAGTTTTGCAACCATAGAGGAATCAGATGAATTCATCTTAGATTCTGAGGAAGACTATCTCACGAAACTAAGTGTAGAATTCTCGAAAATGTATGAGATTAAAAATGCAATCATTGGGGAGAACGCCTCGCTAAAGCTTAAAATTACAAATTTGACTGAGGAAGTCGAAAGACTGAGGTCTGAAAGTGAGGATTTTTCAAAGCTTAAAGCAAATTTCTCCGAATTGTCAAAGAATTTTCATGATCTTGAAAAGGAGAACCTTACTTTGAAAAATAAACCCCAAGAAAGGTGCATTTGCAATTATACATCCAGCAAGGCAGTACTCAATGCCATTGTAAGCCAACAAAGAAATCACAATGATCGCTCTGGTTTGGGCCTTGGATATTTGGATAGAGCAACTACTTCTAAGGAGAAACCAATTATATTTGTTTCTGCTGGAATGATAAATGCTGAAAAAGAGAAAGGAATTGTCATTGCTAAATCATCCAATGCTAAGCCAATTGCTGAGCAAAAGAATGGACGTTCACAGAATACGCCTGTAGGATCTCAGCAGAGGTCTCCCGCAGAGACTTCTAAGTATTCGTCTGCTAGACCTCAGCAGAGGCCTAAGTCAGAGTCTGCTAAAATACAACTCATGGACCTCAGCAGAGGAACCCAAAGTTGAATGCTGTGCAGGAATCTGCTAAACCTCAGCAGAGGAACAATAGAACGAATACTAAGTATGTGTCAGCTGGACCTCAGCGAAATCCGAGAGCATATACTAAACCGTATTCAGCAAGACCAAGGTATGCTGAGCGTTATGTTCCAAACGCAAGGACAACTAAACCTACCTTTCACCACAGAAAGCAATATCATTACAATGCAGTAAAGCCAATATATCAGGAAAACACGTTACATAGGAGGAACACCTATGTAAGGCCCAAGCCCAATCCATTCGTATTTTCAAGGGCGAGGAAGGCCAAGCACACCAATGCACCGAGATATAAACATGTCAAACATGTTAAGCCAAAAGTTGAAGAAATGGTAAACAGTGAAATCAAGAAGAAAATCTTGAAAGTCACTAAAATGTGGGTTTCGAAAGGAACTATGATCATCGCTAATCCTGCAGGACCCGACGCTAAACGGGTACCTAAATCAACTTAATCATTTGTGTTGCAGGAACAGGATCCAAGAGCTCAAACTCCTTCAAGTATGTCAAACGAGTGGATCCTTGATAGCGGATGTTCAGCGCACATGACGGGAAATGAGGAGCTGTTCTCAGACTTGCAGAGATTTTTTTATGGATCAAAAGTCAAGTTTAGAGATAACAGTGAAGGCAAAGTTGTGGGAAGGGGATGCATAGAGAGCAATGGATTGAGGATAGTTAACGTAGCTCTCGTCTCCAACCTCAAACACAATCTGCTAAGTATTAGCCAACTTTGAGAGAATGGGTATACTGTTTCATTTGTCAATACATGTTGTACTATTGCTGACAATGTTACAGGGGAAGTGAAACTTAGGGGCATCCGAAAGGGTGGCCTATATGTTGTTGACTGGGAGAGTGGTCAGCAACACTCTTGCTTCCTAACCTTGAACAAAGAGGAAACAACATGGCTCTGGCACAAGAGGTTAAATCATCTAAATTTTAAAACTATTAACCATCTGGCCAAGAATGAACTTGTTGTAGGTCTGCCAGCTAAGACATTCAGAAAAGAAGGCGTGTGTAAGGCATGCCAACAAGGAAAGCACACCAAAGCCTCGTTCAAATCCAATCCAGAGAAGGCTACTTCAGGAAGAATTCTTGAACTCTTACACATGGACCTGTTTGGACCAGTCAAACCACCCACTGTAAACAAGAAAATATATACACTTGTGGTTGTTGACGACTTTTCCAGGTACACGTGGGTTCGTCTTCTAAAAACCAAGGATGAAGTCAAGATCCTTCTGCCTGAGCTGATTCTCAAAGAGCAGAATAACAAGGAAGTTACAGTGAAAAGGATTAGAACAGATAATGGGACTGAATTCTGTAATGGGATTCTGATGGATTTTTGTGCGGAAGCTGGTATTCATCATGAGAAGTCCACTGCTAGGACCCCCCAACAGAATGGGCTAGCAGAGCGAAGAAACATGACATTGAAGAAAGCAGTGCGGACGATGCTTGCTGATTCTGGACTCAGTGGAAAGTATTGGGGAGAAGCGTTTATGACTGCTTGTTACACTCAAAATAGGAGTGCGATTAACGGTAGATTTAACAAGACTCCTTATGAAGTGTACAATGGTCATAAGCCTTCTATCAAACACTTTCGTGCTTTCGGTTCAACATGTTATATCCATAACAATGGGAAGTCTAAACTTAACACTTTTTTGCCAAAATCTGATGAGGGTGTTTTCCTAGGATATGGACATCTGATCGCTAAATTATTTAACAGCGACTTAGCAAAGCTAATAATATAGCGGCAAATGAAATTATCGATCCCACAGGGAAAGAAATAACGAATAATCTTTAAGTACTAAGTCAAACGTTCTTGAAAACACTGATTAGGAAAATCAGATAAAAAGTTTTGTTGTTTTGAAAATCGCAATATTTGCTAATGGAAATTAAACAGGAAATTAAAAAGCTTTTGGATTCAAATAAGAGAAGCATAGATTCCAGGGATATCTACCTATCAAGTATGACATGTATGAATGAATCGATTAATTCCCAATTTTTAATTCCTCTTCGTAGTGAAACATCAGAAAAGTATTACGAACTTCTTTGTTGGACAATTCGTAAAGTAGATTAATTAATTACCTATCTCCGCTCGGTCTCAAGATAAATTAACTAACTCTAAAGATCTACAAATTTATTCCTACAATCAATCTCCTTCAGTTACGACAAGAAATCAGAT
>JAPKLW010005752.1:0-15420 GCA_026898455.1 Plectranthus barbatus | reverse complement strand
AAATATATAATTTATAAAATAAAAATCTAAAATAAGATTTATAATAAAAAAAATTTTACATTTTCATAAATTAAAAAAATAATTAAATTTCTTAGAGAGTAAATATATTATCACTTTAGAATGAATAAGTTTAATCAATAAATCATAAGTACAACTGTAATTTTACAATTATACCCTCCATTTTTATTTTAATATATAATATATAGATATATAAGTACCCATAAATATACAATTTCTTATACAAGTAAATGCTCAATTATTAGTATAAATGTTGTGAATAAATATCCAATCACTCAAATAAAATAATAATTATACAATCAATCATAAATGTTTGATTGCAATATTATCAAATATTTATACCTAATTATTATTTATATCAATTATATAGAATAATAAATATCTGTAATAAATAAAATGACACAAAATGTATATTTAATTATCATGTAGTAATTATCTAAATTATTTTGACACGAATATGAATGTGGAATATATTTTTAATAAATCTTATATTAAATATAAATGCCCAATTGGCATCTAAAAAATCTAAAAATAATATCCATTTATTACGTACAAATATTATTTATATTTATAAATTTATATGCATCACAAAATAATTAAAATCAATTATTAATTAAGAAATTTGAATATTAAGTAATCTAACTATTAATGTTAATGTCTTAATGAAGTGAATAGATTAATAAATATAATTGTAATTTTATAATTTTATTCCAATTTTATTTTAATAAATATATAGATAGTGATTCGACCTAGAAGTCAAAGTGAGATTCAATTTGTGAAAGTACTACTTTTATAAAGACAAAAGTATAATTGTGTTAAAATATTTTAATTGCCAAATTCGGACCTACAAAACAAGTAATTTTATTTAATTTATTACTTTTATCGTGCTAATTTTACAAAGATAAATATTGAAATAAAGTGGGAATAGTTTATACAATCAAATATTTTAACTATGTTTTTATGTCCTACACTTATTAATTAATTAATGCACAATCATAGATTATATATATGATTTGAATTTTGGAATTTGTCTAATAATCGATTCTTATGGAGACGAATGCATTAAAAATATATAATTAATATTAATATACCAAATAATTGAAACGTAAGTAACATAGTCTTATCATAATTTATTTATAGAATATGAATGAACAAATCTTTAATCCCACTAAAACTCTAACCTTCTTTAATTCGGACAAAATATCTCATGCCATAATGAGAATATTTGGACTAAACACTTATATATTTAATTATTGAGTTGGTCTCCTGAGAGACGGTCTCACTATTTTTTTATTGTAAGACAGACATTAATACATCATTTCAATAAGTTAAATACATCGTTTCATTTTTAAGAATTATATTATTTGCAACAAAGAAATGCATCATTTGCAATAAAGAAATACATCATTTCATTAAACTCATATTACAATAAAAATGGTGAAATATCATTTGCAATAAAGAAATACATCATTTCATTAAACTCATATTACAATAAAAATGGTGAAATATCATTTGCAATAAAGAAATACATCATTTCATTAAATTCGTCTCACAATAAAAATGGTGAGACCGTCTCATCTGAGACTTTGCCTTAAGTATTTGCCTGAATCTATTATTCTCTTTTCCGATTTAAGTACATTTTTAAGAACTTCGTGAAACTGGGCTAATTCCACATATATAATTGTTATTATAAAAGAACTAAAGAAGGGTATTAATTGATTTATATCATATGTTTAGGAAAGTAAAGGTATGCATAAACAAGTTAGAGTTAGTGCAAGATATTTCCATATTGTTATATATATGGACATGGAATTTTCAGATAAATATACTCCCTCCGTCCCACCTCAATTGTCCCACTTTCCTTTTTCGTCCGTCCCACCTCAACTGTCCCATTACTTAAAAAGGAAACTTTTTCACACTCAACAATAAAATATTAATTTCACTCAACTTACTTTATACTCACACTCCTTGGTTATTGTGCCCGGTCAACCCGGGACAATTCAGCCAGGACGGAGGGAGTATATTGTTTTGAATGGTGGTTGAATTTAAATTGATTTTTTATTCTAAAAAATAATTTTATTTCTCAAGAGGATAAATGCTTTGTTCATTCGAGAAGAAGTTGGTCGGATCTACCGTTGTCTTAACTCGAACCAGCCTATCAAAATTATTGCCACCAAAATATTTGATCCCATAAACTCTAGACTGGTCGTAGCCATCTTGAGCAGTAGTAGCGTTAGTGCTGCCGATGTCGATGTCTCTGTAATTCAAAAACGCTCTCCTCGGCTTCTCCGACACGTACGGCGTCATGTAATCGTACATCTCCCTGATCCTGCTTAGGCTGTCTGCTTCAACGGCACCGCTCGTCCCGTTCCACTCGACTCCGTACTGAATCTTGTAGATGATTCCGGCCCTGTGAGGAAACGGGGTTGCTGATTCCGCTATCTCGCTCATTCTCCCTCCGTACGGATTGAACTTCACCTTGAATGTTGCTTCGGTCACGGCAATGCGTCGGAGCAGTCCCCGTAATCCGTCGACGGAAACCGGGGTGGTTACGTAGTCGGATTTGATCTTATACGGAACGACGGGGCCTGGTTCCCGGGCTAACAAGGCTGTTTCCGGAGCTCCGTTGGGGAATTCTCCCCAATACATTACTGATCTGATCCAACTCATTTCCTTGCAGTCTTCCTTCCTCAACCCTAACTCCGGAAACTGCGTCGTCATAATAGCCACCAGCTTGTCTGCATCGCCGAGGTACATTGCAAGAAAAGTTGTTGCAGCTGAAGTCAGTTTCACCCTGATGAATAGTTCCTTGTCGAGTTTGTCTGCGACGTATTGCCAACGGTGGAGGATTTCCGTTCCGTTTTGTTCCAGGGTTTTTGAAACGTTGAAAACCGTCGTGACGGGGGGCACGGGCACTAGATTGATTTTGTACGACAGCACGACGCCGAAACTAGCGCCGCCGCCGCCGCGGATTGCCCAGAAGAGGTCCTCCCCCATTGCCTTTCTGTCGAGAATTGCTCCGTTTGCGTCAACAATTCTTGCATCAACAACGTTGTCGGCGGAGAGGCCGTATTTCCTGAGCAAAGTGCCGTAGCCGCCTCCACTGATGAAGCCGCCAACAGCCACAGTAGGGCAAACTCCGGCAGGGAAAGCATGCACGTTGCTTTTCTCCCAAATTTTATAGTGCAGCTCACCCAGTGCAGCACCGGATTGCACCCACGCCGTTTGGTTCGCAATGTCTACGTCGATAGATCTGAGGTTGAACATGTCTAGAACGGCAAACGGCGTGCGGGATGTGTAAGAAAGGCCCTCGAAGTCGTGGCCGCCGCTCCGGATTTTCAGCCGTTGGCCGGTTTGTTTGGCGCATATCACCATCTGCTGGACCTGAGACTCGAGGAGAGGAGTTAAAACGACAGTTGGTTTGAGGGTTGTGGGAGTTAAGAAACGGCCGTTTCTGATGTAAAATTGTAGGGCAGAGGTGTAGTTTTGAGTTTGTGGGGTGTAAATTATGGAATCTGGGGATTTTCCGGTTGAAAGGCATGCAAGAAATGAGTTTGTAGCAGCATAGGAAGAAGAATTCATACAGCAGAAGAGGAGGAGAAGCTGGATCAAGAAGAATGATGTTGTCATGGGGATTTTTGTTTTTATTTTTATTTTTATTTTTTGGGGGTGTTTATTGTGGTTTATATATATGCGAATGGAGTGGTTATTTTGAATGATCAGGTTACATACTATATTGACCTCAACTGAATAAAATATAGATTAATTGTACAGAAATATACATATATATTATGATATTATTTTGTTGATACTTATTTGATTTATTGAAATAAATAGTGTAGTTCCCTTATTTATTATGTGAACAAACAGAACACAGAAAATCCCAAACTAATTAAGAAATGTATGTTTGAGTTCCAGCTCCATAAATATTTCCCAAATAAATTATTTTGTTGATATTTATTTGATTTAGTCAAATATATAGTGTAGTTCCCTATTAATAATTTATTATGTGAACAAAGAGAACACATAAAATCCCAAACTAATTAAGGAATGTATGTTAGAGTTCCAGCTCCATATATATTTCCCAAATAAAGTTAAAAATCTTATGCATAAAATGTCGAATTTGATTTATTTACTCATAAAAAAATTTGGTTTTTCTATTTATGGTGTTTATTCTAACAAAGTAATATTTTATTTGTTCGCGTTAATAAAAGATTCCCAGCCTTTTTTTTTACTGCAAAATGGTGGCAATGTAAAATTAATCGCAAACTTGTCTAACAAAAATATAAAGCTCCATATATAAATATATTTTAATTTACTCCATTGTTGCATTAAATTAAAATTTCCATATTTATGTATGGAGATTTTGATCCAATTCCCTTCCCTGAATAGCTACCCGTTTCCACATAAGATCCTCCATTTCTATTTTTCATTATTTGTTTTATTTTTATTTTTTGTTTCGAAAAAGATTAATAATTTTTATTTAATATTATTTTATAGTTTTAATTTATTATAGCTTAGATTAATTTTATAAGTCAAATTATATTGTTTATCCAATCTAATTCGGATATATAATATTTTTTAGTAATTAATTTTCAGTTTTTATCATTAAAATTGATTAATTCATAATCGTAATTTATGTTGTAATAACTTTTTTTTTGTTTTTGTTCGTAAAAATTAATTAGAATATATTGTATCACACTTAATTTGTTTTCATAATAGTAACTATTAAATTAGTAATGAGAATACTGAAATACCAAATGGAACTCCATTATAGAATAAAGGATGTTACTCCATATTTTTTTTCATTTTATTTGGCGGTGATGATATGTAGTAACACGCAGCAGCCAAATCGCTCCATGATTGTGTACTCGGTTACCAAAGGTATGAAGCAATGAAACCAAGAAATTATTGTTTTAAAATATATTAATTTTGTTGCAAGATATTAGGTTATCAAGATCTTAAGTGTAATCACTTTCGAATGAAAAGTTTTGGAACAATTTCTCCCTTTTCTCATCCCTTACCCAACAAATGTATCAATTTTGTGTTTTCATGAATAGCCACAAAACATACTTAAATTTCCAAAATGAATAAAACAAAAACAAAAAATAAAAATAAAAATAAAACTTCCCCAATGAATAAAAACATTCTGCAATTACTAACTCAAATTAAACAAATTCGGCAAGAGAGGAATGATTTGTTCATTCTGATTGGATCAACTAGTGTCTTAACTCGAAGCAATCTATTAAAATTATTACCAAAGTATTTCCAAAATAAAAAATTATTGGTTCCCTATCAAAGTTATGTTTAAATGCAGCGGAATATTTAAGTTCTTGCAATTGTCTTGCTGAGGTTTCGACTCAGTAAGTTCTTATAAAATAAGTGTTTAAACTCGTAAGGAATTTAAAATTTATTGCAAGTTATACACCAACACTTGAGGTGTTGAGTTTCAATCAGCAAACAAGCAATGAAACAGTAAATAAATAATGACACAAAGGTTATAGTGGGTCGATCAAATGTTCTACGTCCACTCTTCAGTCTGCTGACTAGAAATTCACTAAGATTGAGGTCAACAGGTCAAGCTTGATCAACCTGTAAGCAGCTCCTCCGTCTGGTCATAGTGCACCTTCAAACACCTTTGATGTCAATCTTCTCAACAACTCTCTCGGAGTGAGGACGCACCTCGCAGCCTCCTTGAATGTTGGATTAGGAATTTTATAGTTCTTCCTTGAACTTCTCTCCTTTGCGGCAGTTGCCCATACTAGTCAATCTTGCAGATCAAGATGTCTGCTAAGTTCTTCCTTAGATAGAAAAAACTCCAAGAATAACCTCAGAAGCGAGCTTCTAGGGCCTCTTGATGAACATGGTAGCTTTAGCAAAGCTTCAATTGGTTCTTGATCGGATGTGAATTTGACAGAGTGTATGCGTGTATTTACGTAATTGTCAAACTTCGTAACTTTTGAGCTCTGCAAATATCTCTATTTATAGACAGAATTTCAACCATAAATGTTTGAATCTTTTTGTCCGTTAGACATTGTTGTCAAACCGCCAATTCTCATTCTTCCTTTTCTGAAAAGCACAGAGACTCTTCAGGTCCCTTCCTCGTTTGATTGGCTCTTTCCTTATTTAGCCGACTTGTTAGAACGGATCTTTGAGTTTAATTCTGGAAATCTCCTTTTTGTCTCTTGATAAATCAACTTTTCGATATCAGGAGATTCCTTAAACTATGGAAATTTAAGATCCTTTGATTTCGCGGCTTCAGATGATTGCTTATTGTTGTCGGAACACTTTGCTGAGGCTGCTATTTTGTCTGCTGACATCTCAGCAACCTTGCTGAGATGCAGCAATTTGTTCGTAATATTCCTTCAGCAACTCTGTTGTCCGCTGAGTGCCTTCAGCAATCTTTACTTGTTTGCTAGCCTTTCGAGACTTTGTTGTTTGCTAGCAATCTTAGCAATCATCGCGTGTTCACTGAATCCTTCAGCAATCTTCATATATTTGCTAGCAGCCCTATCAAACTTTGCGTGTTCGCTGAATCCTTCAGCAATCTTCAGCGATCATTTCTAACTCTATTACAACTCGATCATAATCATCCTATACAGGAGTTTTGCAATTTCGACACAATTCTAAGTTGCTAGAGACTAGATAATCTAGCTTTGATGCACCAAAACTAATACAAATACACAGTAAGATCAAAAGGAGTAGGATATTCCCAACAATTTCCCCCTTTTTGGTGTGATCAAAGCCCTAACTCTAACTTACAGATCATGAAAAAAAAGACTTCTGGGATTACAAAATATATCTAGCAATCTAACTAAGTATGTCGACTCCCTTAGACTCAGCAAGTGTTCGAAAAAGTTCCCCCTCAAAATAAGAAGGGTTTTGCTCGATAAAAATTTAGCATAAGTGAATGTCTTAAAAGAACGCTGGAAATTCGGCAACAATCAAGCACACAACAACATTCACACAATTGAATCAGAGCAATACTAAATCGAACACACACACATACTTAATAGTCCACATGCAGTTTGTTGATTACACAAAATGTGTAAATTCAGCTAAGCAAATAAGCAGAATTGGACAATGAGATGTTGTAAATCTGGGTAAGTTTCCATTAAGATATTCAACAAATGAGTACAGGAAACACCACCCAAATCAAAAAACTTACAAGAACTTCCAAGGATAGAGAGAATTTACTGATTGGTTGCTGAGAGTCAGAGTCAGCATTCTTGGAGCTAGGAGAGCCAGTGGCCTTGGTCAGATTGCCGATGGATTGTGCAGTGATCTACATGAACCTATCCACCAACAGGTCTCGCTCCTCTCTCTTTAACCTTTCCCTTTCCTCATTCTTCCTTCTTTCTTCCTTTTCTTCCTCTTCCTGTTGCCTTCTGAATTCCTCCTCTTGTTTCCTTCTAGCTTCCAGGTGAATAAGTCTTTCTTCTTCTTCTTCTTCTTCTTCTTCTTTCTTACGCCTTTCAGCTTCCTTAGCCAATTTCTTATCTTCCTTCTCTTTGATTGCAGCAAAAAGATCGGAGGAGAAAGATACGTAATTTTCTTTCAGAGTTTGGCAAAGCTCTTCTTTGGCCTTTTCAACCTTTTTTTCCACCTTGGCTTCCACTTTAGCATCCACAATTGTTTCAAAATACATCTGGATACCCCTATGGAAAGTGCTAGATCTCAAGGGCTCGACAGTTATGACCAGGAATCCCTCAGATGTCATCATTTGGCTGGAAGCTGAGGGAATTTCAGTAGATTTGGCTATCTCTTGAGATTGTTCAACATTAGGATCAACAACTTCTTCCTCCATAGGCTCAGACTCTTCAGCAGCTTCCTCTTTAGAATTTGGAATGGGAGCCTCATATATAACAATCCGAGTAGGAAGGCAAGCCAGAATGTTCAGCAAACGCTCTCGAAATTCTGCTATCTTCCTCTCCTCCTCAGCTCTTTTTTTGTCAGCCTTCTCCTTAGCCAATCTGGCCAGCAACTCAACAGCTGCAGCAGCCTGCTTCCTTGTCGCGGGAGATCTTAGCACAATAGCAAATGATGATGATTCAGCAACCGATGCATATTCAGATTGTTGCAATGATTGGTCTCCAAATGCAGCTCGGTGCTCCTTAATCTTCCTCAGCCTGACCACAACTTGCTTCTCAGTATATTGCATGTTGGATGTTTGATCCATCCAGTCATCGGCCCAATACTCGTCACTTCGCCAATAATTCAACCCCATGCAAGCCATCATTATCGCTCGATCCTCATAAAGAAGCTCGTGAGTAGAAAAATTGAAAATCCTCCACCTCTGGAACTCAATTTTCAGAAAATCAAGCTCAGTAGATTTTGTTGGATGCATCTTCAGGAGAAGTGTTCCTTGACCTTGAGGAAGATGAAGCTTGGAGTATGATTGAGAGGATAGCCGCTAACAGTTATCAATGGCCTCGAGAAAGGATGGAACAACGACCACGAACTCATTGCTTCTCTTGCACGCACTTCCTAATCGCCCGTGTGTGTGTTGTAATTATTTTTGGTGTCCTGCGTCCTTGGTTCCTTTTCCAAAATTTCTTTTTCTTTTCAGCTCTGCTTCATCTCTGCTCTACACGTGGCTCCCCATCTTCCTTCCAACTCTGGCGGCTCCTCTGGTTGACACAAGTCCAGCTTTTGGGACACAATCTGAAAAGTGTGAAGATCTTGTCTGCAGGTGGTCCCAAATTTGTTTCTTCAGTAGTTGAGCTATGTCATTCCCATGTTGCGACATTACTTCCTCTTGCCATGCCTTTGCTATGCTTCAGCATAATAGGATATGTGGCAACACTTGAACAACGCAAAAACTCATAAATCATACTAAACACCACCAAATAAACAAAAACAAGACACATCAACTAATCAACCTATATCATACTAATTATCCTATTGAATCAACCTATTGCAAGACATTTAGCTAAATAAAAGCATAAATAATAACTCTTTACGAGAGTTATCAACCTGGAAACTGGGTTTTTAGTCCACCAATTGTCTCATGTCCTTATATCATGTTCATGATTTTGTATTACTCATGACATCAACTTATTCTACAATCATGGAGCTGAAGCATTTGAGGTTAAGAAAGCCTCAGCAAACCTAAACCATGTGTCTCGCAACGCTTAAGTCTTGTTTCCTAAGTCTTCTATGCAAACATAAAAGCATATATTTCATCAACATAAATAAATATGTAGAATACCTGCATCACTTGTTCATGAAACCTAAGAAATCCTGCCCAACCTATTAGGGAGAATTGCAACTTAACCAAAAGCTTTGAACTTAATGATTCTAAACTCCTAACTGAACTCACAATCATCCATATTAAAAAATTTTGAGACTAATTATGAATGGCAAATTCTAGCCTATAAAACAAATATCTACCTTAGAATGATTCTTGGAATGTTCATCCTCAATAAACAGATTTCATCATAATGGGCAAATCCTAAAATACATATTCTAAGAACTTAACAGTCCAAATCCTCGATCAAGGAAATTTTCAAGCAGATCAGAATTACAATTTTGCCAACTCAAAACATAAATCACAGTGATTGAAGTTTAAGTTATCAGTAGTTCTAAAATTCAACAAAGGTGGACAGATGACTCGAACAACTCTCAAATGACTTTGCATATCCGAAGCACAAATATAGTATGTAATCGTATAGAGGATAAGCTTCGGTGCAGAGTGCATATTTGCGCGGGGTCACTCCCCACTCATATAACACAAAAGTCACACTAAGATTTTGCGAAGGGTATTCTCTACGTAGAAGAGTCGGACTTAGCCAGGCACGGACTCAGGGTGATTCATAAGACAAAACTCGTAGATGATCCCTAATAAAAAATCTTCCTAACAATCGAAGATAGGTGATTCATGAGACGAAACTCGCAGATACTCCCCAACCAAAATTTTTCTAAAATTCAAAGAGCTAAGGCTTGCGATATGAAAAATCTTGTTCTTCCTGAAAAATCCACGGACTACAATTTGGGGTAGAAAAAAAAATTTCTTCTTTGATTGTTATAAGATGTACGAATGACTATAGGCCGAATTGGGAATTTTGGTTTCATCAAACTTTGTATCAGTTCGAACAAAGATGGGGGCTATTGTTATGACCCATAAATGTGCAAACCCATTTCCAAGCCCATCAAAGAAGAAGACCTGGAAAAAAGCCCAACAACACTAATAAAAAGTCAGAACGATAGATAAGGCAAAGGCAAGCTCTTCGAATAATGGAGGTTTTAGGCGAAGCACTTCCCAAGATGTAGGACTTAGTTCGGACAAGTAATTAAGTCATATATGAAAAAATGATTATGCGTGCAATGTCAACATCCTTATCGATGGGATGCGACAGTTCGAACGAGCGTTTCAGCTAAAGAGTTGCCACCTTTCATTAAAGGATACATTTATTGTATTTGGCCTCTATAAATAGGGTCTCATTTATTATAAAACATTAAATTAAAATTAAGTAATAAAAGCTCTAGGAAACAACCAAATTCTACTAGTATCAAGTGTTCAATTTCTATTCTACTCATTACTGGTCTACTACTAAATTTCTATCTAGTATTCTTATAAAAAAAATTACCATAAAAATTTGGGCATCAACAGGATTCATATCATCTCCCACAAGAACTTTCTCATAATTCTAGCTAATCTATCAACCATAGTGATGGGGATAGGAAGTACATGTAACCAATAGTTCTCCACCCCTTGAAGGACTGAACAAATTAACCCAGCACGTCCAACAAGAGAAAGAGAATGGCATGACCACTTCTTAATACAACAGTTACAGCATCAATAAGAGAATGTTGATGGTTCTGAGGTTTTTGACTAGCTAATGGGATGCCCAAAAACTTGATTGTTTATAAACCAATCGTAAAACAATAGAGCTCGTTACCTGCTCAACCTTCATGTCGCTAGCACTACCAAAATAAATCTAGGATTTCTTTTTGTTAATCGAAAGACCAAAGTTTTTCATGAATTCCTCAAGAAACTTCCACAACCACTTCCATGGATTGTAGCGTGCCTTTACAAAAGATAAGGTGGAAAAACATGAATAGCCTGGAAAAACATTCCATACAAAGTAAGAAAAGATAGAGACATTGGGTCTCCTTAACAAAGACCTCTTTTTCCTTTAATATGGTCGTGTGTGCCATCGTTGATAACATGAGAGAACGTTGAGTTGGTAACACATGGCATCGCCCAATGTATAAAACATGTGTGATATTTGAGACCTTCTAGAACTTCATACAAGAAATCCAAATATATTGTATCATATGTGTTTGAAAATTCATCTTTAGTGGGCACCGGGTAGCATTCTTCCTACAATTCCTATCAAAACCACGAAGAATTTTCTTGAGCAAATAAAAATTTATCAGTTATATTTCTACCTTTATGATAAGCTCGTAACACTCACTTATTATTTTTCTAGTATTTTATATAGTTTTGCTATTTTATGAGTATTTATTATGCATGAGTTAGTGTTATAAGGTATTATGCTTGTTATGGTGAGTTTTTGCCAGTTTTGGGCAAAAAATGGCTAGCTGTGGAAAAGTGACAAAATTGAGAGTTCTATGTTTCGACAGTCGTGGCCCACGTTGATCGACGTAGAGATGTTTGTGTCGACCGAAGTGGCCCACACGTCGACCAATGCGGAAGGTTGAAGTGTTGATGTAGCTGGTTCGATGCATAGATCTACGTTGGAGTTTTGTGTCGACTGACGCAGCTCGTGTCGGTCTACGCCTGTCTTTCAAAATTGGAAAAAAGTCAAATTCGAAGTTAAAATCAAATCTTGATCCAAAATTACTCAACAAGTCATCTCTTTGAAGTTCAAACCCACAAGATACTCAACCACTAGTATAAATAGCCTTGTAAACTAGGTTTTTAAATTAATCTTTCATTCATCCTTTAATTTTGGAGTTTTTGAAGAGTACGGGAACTGGAATTGCCTTTATTTTTCTTGTAAGTACTTTAGTTTTTCTTCAAAAAAAAACACAATTTTGATTTACTCAAACAATGAATCATAGGACTATAATTAGTACATAAGGTGATTTCCCCGTACAATTCCCTTGGGTTCGACAACCTTCGGCTTTATAAATTTATTTGTAATTGTTTTTACTGTAATTAATTTATAATTTTGTAGTGATCACTTTCAAGAACACAACTTGAGTCGGATTGATAAGATTAGGAATAAATATCATCATCCTATTAGCCAACACCATAGTGATTATTTTATAAATCACATTAGTACGGGAGATCAGCATGAAGTCCGCTGCCATGGGTTATGAGATTTTTTTAAATTAGGGAGACCACAATGTGAATCAATTTCCATAGTAGAATACCCTTCCCAAAGAATTCAATCACTGCATCTCTGACTTGGGGGCCAACAAATGTCCAACTCTTCTTGAAAAACGCCGATGTATAACCATAGGGACGTGGGGATTTGTCATCCCAATTCCTAGCAAAGCATCCTTAATTTCTAACCAAAAAATTTCCAGATCGAATGTTGTTGCTCATCATGCGAAACCAAATTCCCTTGAAGAAAGACATTAGAAAACACACAAGAACTTGAAATGGAAATACCAAACAAATTTGAGTAAAAACAAATACATGAATCTCTAATTTGACTAATATTATTAAATGCAACTCCCTAATCGTCACAGAGGAACGAGATAGCATTCCGGTCATGGTTTTTTTTATGATCCAATGGAAGTATCTTGAGCTCTTTAATCAAGTGTATCCCTTGCGCTCGTTATTAGAAAAAAAATCTGCTTCAGCATTATCAAGCACCGAACACTTTTCTTTAAGCACCATTTCATAAAGCTCCAAGTCCCTATTCAAGGGTTCCAAATCACACACCTTTTGCACCTCATCCAACTCCAATTGAGTTGTTTTCGTCTTCTCTAAAATATGTCTAAATTCCTTGAAATTAAAGCTCTTAAAACAGGCTTTGAACTTATCAAGTTTATCCACAAGAACTGCTTCGTAGTTCTGTGGTACCCTCGATTTATTCCAGTGAGCATTCACCAAACTATTATACTCATTATGATTCAGCCAAAACTAAGAAAATTTAAAAGATGGTTTAAACCTCTAAATATGTTCAAACAAATATGATATGCTAAAAAAGTGATCAAAGTGAATCTCTTTAGTAAGAAACACAATACGACAATAAAAGTCATTCTCAAACCAAGAATCATTAACCATGACACAATCAATTTTGGAAGATTTATTACTCATGGACCATGTGAAGTTTACAACCAGACGAGGGTGTATCCTACAAGCTCAAATGGGAACATTAAGTGTCAGAGAATTCCATGCATTCTTTCTTCGTTGCAATCGTGCATGCAACTCTTTTCTCTGGATCAAGTACACAATTGAAATCTCCATAAACAATCACCAGTTCATTCAACGGGACTTGGCGGATAAGAGAGTCAGACAAACTTTGTCTATTTACCAATGGATTACACCCGTAACAGATAGTGAGGTGAAAAGAAAACTCAAGTGGTTTCTATCTAATTTGCAGCGAATGCATTGGTCTTCCACACTAAAAACATTTAAATCAATTTAATATGGATTCTACAAACTAAGAATACAGCCATAAGGCCCAAATTCAAGATTATAAACAAAACACCAGGAATGATAAAAGAATCCAAAACTTCTTAAAACTAGGAGTCTTAAATTTAATTTCAAGAATAACATGTAAATCCAAAGAAATATTAGAAATTAAATCTTTAACAACTTGTTATTTTCAAGGTCGTTGGAGAACCAATATGTTCCAAGTAGCAAATATCATGATCACCACCTCCCTTTATCAACCTTGCGACTCCTGGTGTAGTTGCGAATTGGTGAGCGGGATTGCTTAGGATATTTTTGAGTAGATTACTTCCCAGGAACATCCGATCTTTTTTCATATTGGTGTTCCCACCAATAAGCTTGTTGGCATGTGAAGATCTTGCCATATTATCTTGCATCATTCCTACAGCATTAGCCTTACATGCAAGAGGTATTTTACCTTAGGCACCAAATAAATTGGAGGACAGCACCTAATCTGAATTACAACCTTTGGAGACAGCTTGGTTAGCCATAGTTTCTTGATCTTCCTCTTCCCTCAACCATATCTGACTATTTAACAAATTCAATGATGTCTTTTGTACCTTTATGGACTCAAATCTCAGACTTTCATAAATATAAATAATTATCCTACTTTCAATGTTTATAAGTATAAATTGTAGTGGTGTGTAAAACCTGATCATGCCCCGGAAAACCAACCTGAACCGATGAAATTTGGGTCCAGTGTTAGGTGAAAAAAACTTGACTCGATAAGTTTCAGGTTGGGTAGCGGATCTGGACTTTAATATATAAAATAAATATTTAATATAATACAATATAAATAAATACATAAAATAAATTATTTGTAAATGTAGGAATAGGGTGGCCATGTTTCTTGGGCTTCTTATTACTTGGCCCATCCCTCTTTTATCCGAGCCCATCACTCTCTCGGTTTGGTTTATGGATTAGTTTCCGGGTTGGGTTTAAGCTCAGGTTGAGCGGTTATCCGGGGCGGTTATTCTAAACCTACTATATAAGGGTGTGGACCCGTTATACTCGGTAAGTCTGTGAAACCCTAATCTGATTGCGCCGTTCTTTCTCTCTCTTCTCTGCAATTCTCTCCTCCTTCTCTCTTCGATCTTGAGTGATTCTGAGTGTGGCTCGTGGCGAGAGTGAGTAGTGAGACTGTCCTGGGCGTGTTCTTCCATTCCGGCAACTCCCTTGGTCGTTGGAAGGTGTGGGGTGCTCAGACGGTAAGTTCTGAGCCATTAAGTCAGTCCCAATCGAGAGTGGGTGGTTGAGGAGCGCAGATCGGAGGTTCCCGAGGTGTTCGCCAGTGAGAAGACCGAAGAAGAAGTCCAAGCTTGAAGGTCGGACTTAGTCCGATAGAGGAACCCTAGCCCAATCAAGGCTGGGTCGAGGTCCGGGCGAAGTAACAGGCTGGTAACAGACACGCAAGGCCTGATACCCAACAGTGGTATCAGAGCCAGGTTCCTTGCGAGTCTGCAAGCATGCTTCCCCCGTAGCACCCATGTCGTCGGTGCCCCATGGCACAAAGGGTAAGTCGGGTGTGCCCTCATCCAGGGCCCCCGCTCAGGTATATGGTTCGCCCTTCCCTAAACCCTCCCTTTGTTGAGTCTGTCGTCTTTTAGATCTGTAAACCCTAGGTCTCAAAGGCTCAGTTGGATGGTCCGGACAACAGCAGTCGGCTAAGCATCCTTCTTGCTGGTCCGGAACCGCAGCAATCAAGGATCTGAGTCCTTATGTGTTTTTCTGGGTGATCCTTACGCACTAGGGTAGGAGTTCTGAAATTTTTAGTACTTCGAGCTCTGTTCCTGCACCAACAAACT
>JAPKLW010005751.1:0-19637 GCA_026898455.1 Plectranthus barbatus | reverse complement strand
TTGGCACATGCATGATTGAAGTAAACATATACCTTGACTTTTTTTTTTAATTTCAAATTATTATAAAAATTTATAACAAATGCAAGTGAAAATGCACCAGAATTTAACTTTTATATTAGTATTACAACTTAAATTGTGCATAATATATATATATATATATATATATATATATATATATATATATATGAAAAATATATTGATATAATAACTTTTCTTTGAAAATTATTTTTAGTACAACGAAATCTCGTAAAAACTTTGTCGTTGGCCATTTTAAGGTAATATTATATTTAGAAAGAGATTCAATGCTAAAAATCAGATTAGAATAAATAAAAATGAATCAACAATAGTCTTTTATAAAAATCAATTATTTGTTCTTGCTTAGGGTAGTAGTGAATGTATTTTACATATGATCAAGAGGTCATAAGTCTGAGCTTCTTAGGGATATTTGAGTATGTAAGTTTAAATAAATGCATTACTATTTATAAAAATAAGAGAAAAGAAATTAATTATTCGTCCACTACTTGGGTGTAGTTGTGAAAGTACGTTACCTGTGATAGGGGTGAGGAAAACCAAACCTAAATCGTCAATCCAAACCGAACCGTTGGGTTTCGAGCAGTTGGGGTCTGTTAAAAAACACATGTGGTTTCGATTCGGAGTACATTTTAAAAATAGTTTTGATTATCGGTTTGGTTCAATTTGGGTTTGGTTACAACCGAACCGCAATCCATATACATATATAAATTATTAAATATTCTGTATTTATTTATATTATTATATATTTTATATCTAAATAAATAATACCCGACGAAACCCTACTCCAGACTCCCTCGCTCAATCGCTCACCCTCATGCCTCAGCCCCTCAGCTCGTGCACGCCGCTCAATCCATCCAAGCCCTTGCTCAATCCCTCACCCCTACTCAAGCCCCTCACGCATGTCGCTCTTTCTGTCTCGTCTCGCCGTCCCTGTCGCCTTACGCTGCTCACCAATCGCCAACTTGCAGCCTCGCGGCCCTCGCTCAATCCCTCACCCTCAACCCCTACGTCAGCCCCTCACACATGCTGCTTTTTTTATTGTGATTATGAGATTTTTTTATATATTTTTTGGGGGTTTTTCAGTTCAAACCAAAATCAAATTGAAATCGATGATTAAGTGTGGTCTACATATTTTGATTCGGACGGTTCAGGTTAAATATTTAAAAAATTGCGGGTTTGCAGTTTTGCGGGTTCAGTTCGGATTTCAAACCGAATCGCCTGTTTGCTCACTCCTAACCTATGATAAAGAGATTATGAGTTTGAGCTTTCTTAGGTGCATCTAAGAGTGAGTTTAAATTAATGTATTGATGTTAGAAAAAGTCATTTATTAAACTAATTATGAAACTTAAGAAGGCTTATCCACTGAAATTAGTGAATTCCCGATTGAATTCGGAAGAGAGGACGTAGGACTTTGATTTTGAACCACTATAAATATCCTATGTTTTACTCGCTTTATTTAAGTTTATGTACTTTAGTTTCCAAGTTTATTTTGAAATCTTCAATACTTGACTAAGTATTGAAGAGCATACTCTGAAACTTAAGTAATATTTCCGAGCTAAACTGACTTTTATTAAACTGAAAACTGAGTCTCAGTCAGTTTTCAGAACCAAGTTTAAGAGATTATCATTTTCGCTGCATATTTACGTACTCTAATTTCGGGACCAACAACTACTGTAAAATCTAATAACAATAAAATGAGTTATGCTCAACACACCAACTTGAAATACATTCCCAAAATTTAAAAATAATACAATAAAATATATTACTCTAGGAAAAATATAGTTTCAATTTAACTGAAAACTAATACTATCATATCATCCTCCGTTTACTCCCAAAAAACGGTTGATTGAATCTTTTCCACCAAAATGCACCTACTACAATCAAATCTAAAAAAATTCAAAAACATTGTTTCATATCTTACCTGTCCAAGACAACATGTACTCAAAATGAAATGTTGTACACTATTTATACACTCTTTAGATAATTTTAATATTAATTATGCATATTTATTATCTTTAAAAAAAATTATGTGAGGGAAAAAATACTTTATATAAATCTTATTTTTATGTATATACAGATACAAAATGCTAAATGGAACAAAAAATAATTAACCAAAAAAAAAACAACTAACTGAAATTGTTAACTTACAAATTCATCAATCGAAATAAATGGGAAAAAATAAAAAATAAGATTAATTTGATAATAAATACGGATCAACAATGAAATTAATGATTTAATATATATGCATAAATGAAGAATTAGTTAGCTTTAAAATAATTTTCTCAACCAAATCTATATGTTACAAACGTTATTATTTATTTTAATTCTATAAAACCGATGAAATGCACATATTAAGCTCTATTATTAATGTGCAATTTTAGTGATAGTGCAATTAAATAAAATATATTATAATAATAGATCAACAGAACTAAAATATGAACTGGAAAATGATAAGATACTTCTTAGAGCTAGTAATAAATTTAGTTTAGAATATGATTTTTCTTAGAATTTGTTTATTAAATTACTATATCCAATTTCCAATTCTATTAAATCAAATTATATTATTATATATGTAATCTTTAAAGGAATTGATAATATAATTAATATGAATCTCAAGCAAGTAAATGAAAGATGTTATAGTTTATGAAAAAATAATTATTGTAAAAGGTGCTGAGTTCATTAGGACCAATATTTATAATAAATTAAAATTTGTAAATATTGATTTGTACAAAGCTATTTAGAATAGTATGTATTCAATCTATATATTATGGTATTGAGCTAATATCATAATCTACGTAATAACATAAAATACTTGATGATGACAAAAACTGAGCATAACAATAAATGTAAAATAAATAGAGAACTCATATTTGAATGAAGATATAGTGAATTATCATTCTTTTTAATGCACATAAGAGAACAAAATTAGACAACTCATTTTTTCCTTCTCTTTACTATTCGTGTCCACCCCAACTCTTTATTCTGCCATTTTCGTTATGCCTCAAAGCAACATTGTGTACTTCTTTAGCTTAATTTCCGCTCACCAGTGTGTCAATTGAAGTAGTTTGGACTCTCGATCTCAATTATCTTGAAATACTGTGAAATATAGAAGCACATTTTTTGAAGAGGCATTTGCACTGCGACTGATTTAATTTCAATTGCCTTGAGGCTAGGAGTATGTTAAAAATAATCAGGATACAATCATCTATACATGAAAAATACCAAAACACACTAATCCTTTCGCAAAACACATGAAAAATCAATCTAACAATGCATATAATGAGTGTTAAAAAAATAAATTTAACAGAAACTATGTACAAAATGAAAATGATGATGAATATTCATGGTGACAACTACTCACACCAACATAAACGTCTAGCACTAATTATGCTTATATTTAATTAGGTCATTATATGATTGATTTTGTTAATTAGGAAAAAATTTGTAAAAAATTTATTTACACATCTTTTTGATTGCTTAATCTCGATTCATTGAGAAAATTAATTCTTTACTAATCCCATTCTTTCCATATTAGATTAATAGTGATAGTTACTTTCCATATTCATATTAGTAATTATTTTTGGAAGATTTCTTAGGCGGGAAAAAAAAATTTGATAGAGAACCCGCTTTTAGATATATATAGATTCGTTCGATGCATGTCAAATAATATTATTTCTATATTCTAATTAAAATAAAAATTATAATTATGTTATATATTATTGTCAATGTACTCCCCACCCAAAAAAATAAATTATTTTTCCTACATTAATGATGGGATAAAAATAGTGTAAATTTGTACATTAAAAAGCCGATTAAATTGTGTACATTAAATTGTTTCGCCCTTTTTTTTTAGTTTTTTTTATCTTAATAGACAATTTTTCTTTATTTTTAAAATAAAAAAATTAGAGTGATATCCTTGATAAGTTATTTAAATATAATTTAATTTTGTGATTTTTGTATGTTCCCATGCGTAGATTTTATCACATAATTATTAGAACATACAACAAACTACATAAATTAGCTTCAAAAAAAACAAACTACATAAATTATTTAAATATGTAAAATTTATTACATAAATTTTTTATGTATATAAATAATTCTTAAACTTGTCAACTAACTACATGTTCATCAATAGTTTTTAAATAATATCTCCTAAATAAATATTTTTTAATTCAACTTTTTAGTGTATGCTTTTTTTATCTACATAAATATAGATGCAGATTGCTCAAAATGGACAAATTATGGATCTACAATGTGATTAATTATGTAATCTCTACATAAATAAAAAATTAATAAAGAATTAGCTACATTCTTATGTAGGTAATTAATTATGACATTCTTATTTTTTTTGGAGCACTACATTCCTAATTCTATCCAATCATCTTGTCAAGATTTCTCACTATGAAACCAATTGATAAAAGAAGAAAAAAATCTTCTCATATTAGCTGCCATCACTATAGCATCTTTTTCTTCTCACTTATCTTGATGAGGCCTACACGCAATCATTATCGCTTGTTGAACCTCCTCTCATGAACCAGCAAATAATAGTAAAGAAATTATGAAAAATTCATAATATTATCATAAATATTGTTTAAAATCAATAATAATCAATCATTAAAAAAAACTGTAATCTTAACCATAATATCATCTTTTAGAATAGCCAAAACTGAAACTACAATGAAATACAAAAAAAAATAAAAAACTTAACTAATGAATATAGATCAATTTCTCCAATAAAAACTAATGAGGGGAATATGTTACCCGTAATCTCTATTCTTCTGCATAATCGAAAGCTGATCTTCTGAGGTAAATTTGATAAAATTAGAGTTCTATTTATAGGGTGAAACATGGTTTAAGTGAAAAGGTTAATTTACATAATTTTAGGGGATGAAATTAAATAATAAATGTATTTATGGTGTAATTAATGATATATAAAACGTTTGCACCCATATTGTGCCAAATAATGTTATATTTAATATATTGTTTTAATTCATTTTCAATAATTAAATAAATTCATTTTTAGAATATTATTGAAAAAAAGCTAAATAGATATATAGTTATTAGTTGTTATTTTTGTAGCTTATTGCTTATAAATTTAATATTAATGAAGAGATTATGTCAAATTCTTTCCATGTTCATTTGATAAAAATGTGTTAACAAAATATCAATCAAATATTTACTCAGTCATTAAGATTTAAGCATAATCATAGTCAATCACACTATTTTTGCAATTTCCATTAATGCTGTTTTGTTTTGTGAGAAATTATTTTATTATGGTCCTATCCTATCAATCAATTTATGTAATACGTATAAAAATACATGTTTACATACTTACCTTATTAATTATTTTCTAATATTTTTATAATTAATTTTTCCCCTATAAAATTATTGTATTACATGCTTAGCATATTTATTTTTTGTTTAATAGAGAAATTAAGTCGAGTTCAAGATAAATCATCAATGATGGTGAAAAAATAATAATAACATTAAAGTATATTGAATTGATATATTTATTATTTATAATTGTTAATTCAATAAAATAATAAATTATGATATTTAAACAAAACCTTTATGAAACTAATTATTTAATTAACATATAAATAAAAATGACTATTTATATTTTTAAAAAATAAAATCTATCTATGAATATTTCTTCTAATATATTCAATAAAATAATTAATAATTATTAAACATGAAATTTAATGATTAAAAACTTACCATATTTGCTCATTCTTACTTAATATACTATGTAACTATTTTAGGAAACTGGTTTTGGGGGGAAAAATTTTTGGGTAGGGGTTTTGCGTTTTAGTATATATAGATGAGATGTTGTTTATTTATGATAAACTCATTCATGGTAGATACTTCTCAACTTCACTCTTGATGGGTATCTAATCATTTCATTATTAGGGATATAATGTCATTCTAAAAATAAATAAATTAATAATCACAAAAATAAAATGAAAAATACATGCAGTTTAATTAGCTTAATCAATTATGAGACAATAAGTAAATGATACAAAAGCATCTAGCTAGAATCACACATCCAACCGCTTGCACCAAACAAGGAAGATTGAAATTAATCTTCGACCACTCTAAACTTTAAAATAAAATACTGCAAAAGAAAAAAGATAAAACATAATTATAAGAGAAGCACTTCTGCGCACAAACTCATAAATAACAAAAACATGAGTACAATAGCGTTAAGCGCATGAAAGATATGGACTAAGATTTTGTACTAATTAGATTAGTACAATATATATTAATTAGATTAATATATCTTTCTAGATAATATACTAATAAGATTAGTATATAATATATTAATTGGATTAATATCTATTTGGTAATATATTAATAATTAAATTATTAATTAATAGAATTGATATGGAAACAAATAAGGCCAAAATCTTATTAGATAAGATTTGAGATTCTCCTCTGTATATTAGAGAATTACTTATTCTAAGAGAATAAAAAATGAGTTGGTCCCCTGAGAGACGGTCTCGCTATTTTTTTATTGTGAGACGGACCTTAATACATCATTTCAATAAGTTAAATACATCATTTCATTTTTAAGAATTATATTATTTGCAACAAAGAAATACATCATTTGCAATAAAGAAATACATCATTTCATTAAACTCATATCACAATAAAAATGGTGAAACATCATTTACAATAAAGAAATACATCATTTCATTAAATTCGTCTCACAATAAAAATAATGAGACTGTCTCATCTGAGACTTTGCCATAAAAAATTCACGTTACACATAAATGAGATAGGAGAAATAATTTGTTTCCTACGCAGTTCAAATCAAATACACAAAACCTAAGGTTTTGGAGTTATACGCCTCCATAATTCTCTCTGGAATTCCTAGCATTCCTGGTTTGAATAAACACGTGAATTGAATTCTGCACCTGATTGATTCGACACGTGGATACCTCTAGTAGTGGATTCGCGCTCCAGGACAAGTCAGAATCGCTTGTGTTCTACGGAAGAAACTGTAAGTTTTTCCCTTTTAATTCACTTTGAATCTCTACACATGATATTAATTATAAATCTAGATCTGTTCGTTGATAATTAATTCTGCTGCGTTCATTAGATAAAATCAACGAAATCAACAGTGATATCAGAGCCCGGGGCTCGATTTATAATTAATTTGTATGTTGAGTTTATGGGTTAATCGATTTTACAAAATCAATTTGGGGCTGTAAATTGCTTTGACAATGGCAGTCGTGCCTTGGGCATAAATTACTTAAAAAATAAAAAATAAAAATCGACTATCCTTGCATAATTATTTCAAAATTGGAACAGCCTTGGGCAGCAATCCTACTTGCTGGAAATTGAATTTTGCCTTCTTAATTGTTTTGAAATAATTATCAGTAATTCAGCGAGAGAAAATTTTGAAGCAATTTGTTTAGGCAAAAACTTGCGTTAGGCAGGCCTAAACCGTTTAGGCGGGTTTTATCCTACTCAAATGGGTTGACCCATCCCAATTAGGGTTTATTAATCCCAATTAGAGTATATTATATGGATTTGGGCTTGGGTTAATGGATAAAACTCGCCTAAATCATTTAGGTCTGCCTAACTCAAGACCTTCCCATTTGTTTGAGGATTTTGACGTATAGAAATTCAAAAGTTGCATAGGGTCGTCGAACCGTATGCAAAGACTGGAAGATAAACTATCATTATTATTTTAATGATATTTGTGTTAATTTAGAATTAACATAAATTTACACTTTCAATAAAATAAAAATTTGTATTAGTGGGACTAATATAAATCAAGAAATTAAATCATAATTAGTAAATTTGTTTTTGAAACACTTTCTACAAGAATATTTGATATTCAGAAATCTTCAAGATACGTCGAGTGAAATTCAAAAGACAAAATACCATTATTGTTTTAGAAATGATAATGATATATATTTATATTAATTTAGAATTAATCTAAATTTGTTATTGTATAAATAATGAGAATATTTTGAATATTCATAATTATATTGATTTAGAATTAATATATACTTTTGAATTTCAAATGAGCTATACATTTATATTAGTTTAGAACTAATATATCATTATTGAAATAATGATATTTATAAATATTTATGCTTATATTAATTTAAAATTAATATGAGTACCATTATTTTTTAAATAATAAAATATCTTGAATAAATGTATATGTGTTAATTTCGAATTAAGACGAATTTCATTATTTTAGAAATAATGAGAATATGATTTTTATATTAATTTGGAGATTAATATAAATTTTAACCCATAAATTTAATTAAAATAAAATATATTAATTGGATTAATGTATTTTATTTGTAGAGATTACGTGTTTATTTTTATGTGCTCAGCATGATAATTGTTTATAATTTGATTATATTATTTTATCATGTTTTAACTATAGTAGTTAGAGACTGCTATGCATGATTGGGTAGGCGGCGTCCAATACTTGTAGTCCGTTTTACATTTTTGGATAGACGGCGTCCAATATTTGTGGTCCGCATTCGTATGCCTGGGTAGGCGACGCCCAGTAATTGTTTTATCAGAACCAATATTTGATATGTGTCAAAATAATTAGTATCACATATTTATCCCCACTTAAATACAAGTCTATTTTGAATACGTGTTGTGCATTATAATTGGTTGAGTGCTAAGCTTTCTTCGGTCTGGGGTATTCACACCAAAGTATTTGCTCTGACTCGACGTGGTTAAGGCTCAATCATATGTGTTTTTGAAGCATCGTGTAATGGGGTTGACTTGCTTAGATTGTTTTGGCGCCAAAGCGTGCAAAATGACTTAAGGACACTGATTAATTGGATTAATCAACCAAGAGTTGCAAAATAGTTTTGCAATTGGCTTGGAGCCCTACTAAGTGATATTATTGCAGTTATCAGCCGAAGCAAACGCTGTGATAACATTGACTTGGATCTTGGTCCACTAAAATTTATATTCGATATAAATTCGTATTTTGTGTTTGGGGTCACAAAATACGCTAAAACTAGTGGGAGCTAATCAATGCAAAATTCCTTGTTTGATTAGTTATGTGAATGTGATGTTGTTTACTCAATTCTGATTTTCCTTTTAATTATTTTTATTAGATTAAATTTCGAAATTATTTTTGAAATGTTTGATGGAAATCAATAAGTTGACTTGGTCAAAGTTTTGGATTAGATCCAATATCTGCGTTTGTTGCTAAGATGGGAATACAGTGATTATGTGTAGGACAAAGTATTTGTCTCATCCTGATAAATATTCTATTGACTTTGCTAAGTTTGACAAAGCGAGTCATAAGAAGTATATCGAGGATGCCACTAAAGCTAAATGTGTCATGTCCCTTTATAGCTATGGAGTTGTAAAAGTGATATGAGCGCATGTTTCCTTGTGAAATGCTTAGATGCATAAAGAGAGATTTTGCAAAGCTTGAGATACGAGGTGTGTAGGGTTTTTACGTGAACCGAATCACCAAAACCAAACTGAACCGGATCGATCTATGGATATTGCCCATAATTAAAATTCTCAAAACCCTAGCATGCTCCTATGAATTTAATACGAAGAATTGTGGATCGAGAGATTTACCGAAACTCCGTAGTGTCTGTACCGATCTTTTGCGTTTGAATTCCAAACTTCAATTCAACCACGCAATTCGAATTCTCTGCGGAAACAGAAATTAGCAATCTAATTTCAAAACAAATTCAAAATAAAGAAATAGAGAAAGAAGAAGTTCTGTTCTCCAGATCAGGTCTTCAGATCTGTGTCCCGGTGCTGTTCAGATCTACTACTGGTGAGGACTCCGTAGATCTGTGGCTTGAGCAGGACCAGAATTCGAAAATTCTCCTCCTTTCCCTTCTAAAAAACGGCGCCCCCCCTCTCTCTTAGGTTTAGGGTTTTTCAACTGTGTTATGACTTATGAGAGAGAGCTGTCTATTTATAGACCTAGGGTTGGAAACCCTAATGGGCCATTTTGGGATCAATTCAGCACACTTGTTGGGCCAGACCTGGGACCTAATGCAAATAATAAAGTGGGCTTATAAATTAATTAATTCCCATGTCCACAACCCAGGACACAATTAATTAATTAATATTAATTCTTTTTCACCACAGAATTAATACTGACCTACCCCTTTATTACCACGTTATGAGAACGAGTTGCATTAATTGAGAATCCCCATATTTAAGGTTACCGGACATTCATTAATTAATCGGAGCCTCTGACAAGCTCTAACTACAATTAATTAATATCTTATTATTCCTGAGTAGTACCACTCAAACCTTATCACTCGTGCCTGAACTTAATCAGCCTGCAGGACTTTGGCACGAAGAATGTTATTGAGCTCCTCAGGAAATGTCCCCATCCTATTACTCGGATATGGTTACCTAAGTTCAGTCTCAGGCGGTACTACACGAACTGCTGTCACCTAAGATGCGGATATACGAGCACATTACTTAGGCTCTCCACCATGGCAAGTCAAAGCAACAGTCAACCCGTGCAAACCCCTGAACCTTCGTTAGGGTTTGGACTCAATCAATATAACGAGATCTTTTATTCGCTGATGTCAGACAAACGAATATATCTCACTGCGGTCCATCAATACGCCACCTCTGCGTACCAGCATGTCAAGTAACCAAGACAGACTACTTATTCCGACAATGCCGCAGCCATCCGGACAGACGTATCCTCATACGCTGTCTCGGCTGTGATCAAGGTTTATGTCTCACTAGGTCAAGTGATCATACTGTCTTCTGCGATCTACAACACGTCGTATGATCGTCCCTATCGGTGAGACAAGAGGATACCATTGTTCATACATGTACGATTGTTAACAGATAGGAGAAATAAACCGTTGTATACTCATTGTAATAAATGCTTTCAGTATACAAAACCCATCAAGGTGTTCAGGCGATAAGCTAAGGATGTCTATTATTGAGATACATACGTCTATTTATGAACTAACATTGTTGGTATTGTATACCTATTATAACTTAGACATTTGAGAAATGTGTGAAGCTAAGTGAGGCAGTGGAAGTTGATCACTTACGTAAAAATGAAACAATAGTTGTTGATGAACGTATAGTGATATATAGATTAGATCTATATTTAAATAGACTAATGTTGAGAATCATTATATCTATTCTCATATTAGACATGAATGAGATTGTTCATTTAGTTTTGGAATCTATTCTATTCATTTTGAATGAATGAAACTAATTTTGAATTACATCTCTGTTGAATGGATTATGGTTGCTCAAATGTAAACGCTGAATTCTCAATGGCAATAATAAGAGCGCTTAGCTAAATAATACGAATAAGCTCATGGATCTTTGACATTGTAAACATGATCATACTAATGAGGAAAGAATTGTGAGGTTGACAAAGTTAAATATCTCATATCATTTGATTTTGAATGTTGTGATACTCACAAATCTTATCTCATATGATGTATGGCATATGAATTACTTTCTAGGAAAGTATTATAAGTCAAAGATATGCTAGAGTTAATACACATAATTGTGAATGGACAGTTACTAACTCAAGCATGAGTGGATATTTGTATACTTTAACTTTTACTTATGATTGTAAATAGATGGATATGTGTATTTATACAAATCTAAATCTCTTTAAAATCTAAGGAGTTTAAGTTGAAAGTTGAGAAACAAATTGACAAGAGTATTAAAGCTTTATGATTTGATCATGAAGCATATACTTAGTCAAGTGTTATCAATCGTGTGAAATGACATGGAGTTCAGTTAGACGAACATCTCATAGAACGTCTCAATTAGATGGGGGCATTTAAAAGGAGAAATTGAATCTTGATAGGCATGATTCAATCCAGAACTAATTTCACGAATCTCTCTACATCACTTGGAATTATGTTTTAGAGCAATGTATATGTTCTGAATAAGATTCTTTTCAAATCAGTCGAGACAGTACCATAGGGATTATGGTATAGTTAGATCTTACTCTTAAATTGCGAACCTTGGGTTATAACATTATCAAGAAGAAAGCGACTGGTGAATTGAAATCTAAAATAAGAAACTTGTGGGATCCTTAGAGGATATATCATTTCTACATATCTAAAGATCACAAGGTGATTTCTAATACTACGATATTTTTGAAAAATCATATTAATTTAGAATTAATATAAATATCATTATTTTGGAAATAATGATAATATTTAGAATGTAAGAATTGATATTTTAATTTGGGATTAAAATAAATATTCGAAAAGTTCGTAGTATAGTAGGTTTTGAGGAAACTCAAGAACCACAAGATAGTGAGGAGGATGAAATCTTGTTTAATCGTCAAGACAAGAATTCAGTGGGAGTTTTTGATGCTCTATTGGATGGGGGAAATCTCTTGGTAGATGACCTTGAGACAATGAGAGCTATCAAAAGGAGAATGTTGCAATAGTTGCATAACTCTAAAAACTCTCATAGTATTGTATAAAGACCTCTCACACATGTAAAATGATAAACTTGAACAGACGCAGAATTAGTTCAATAGATCTTGGTTACTTATGAATTGTCTAAGAGACAAAATCTTTTGGTTTAGAACCAAGAAGATAAAGACACAAATCTACTTGAGGATTTAGCATTTGGAAGATTTTAGAAATCAACAAAATGTACTGTTGGTCCCGGTTTATCAGGGTATAACTTGGCAGCGGAAAATGTGTTAGTTCGTTTCTTGCACTCTGCTGGTTACTCAGCTGACTGGGACCTTGTCAGCTGGTAAGTCAACTGGCACTATGAGTACTCAGCTGACTGGCGACTGGCTGGTCAGCTGGTAGCTCAAGACTTAGAATATCTTAGCCTTGTTTGCACAGTTATATCAGTTTTCAGATATACACCAGCACTTGAGTGCTGGGTTTCAAGTCAGTATGAAAATGCAGAAAGCTGATAAAGACAAAAGGATTTTTATAGTGGTTCGATCAACTGATCTACGTCCACTCTCCAGTCGACTCACTGGAAATTCACTATAAGAGCAATCAGATACAAAGTTCCTACGATCTATCTCCAGCTGGTAGATGCCCCGTCTACCAGTCCACTGGATCAACCGCTCCCGGTCCTTGTCCTTCTTCAGCTCTCATCAGATGGATGGAGTGCGAGCACGTCACTTCAACCTCCTCCTCTGACTGGTTGGGTGTTGAGTTCTCCCAAGAACGAGTCTTCTCAATGCGGCAAACTGCCCGTAATAACTCAAGTGCTGGCTGGCACAAGAGCTGCTGTGAACTTCCTCGGAGGAGAAAGAACACCAAAGAGATCTGTAACTTACAAGCTGGAAGCTTGAAGTCTCGTGTTTGAATAAATCAACACACGGATAGCCTTTAGAGAGGCCTCGAAAGTTGTATGCTTTTACTTGCTTGAGCGTAATAAATTTCAGTCTTTCGGTAGGTGAAGAGTATTGAATGTTGATGGATCAAGCATGCAAGCGTCTTAAATGTTGGTAGCTCCGACCTATTTATAGACGCAGGATCCCATTCAAATTTCTAGCCGTTTGGACTCATCCAGAAAAGGTCTCTGTCGTCGCATGTCCTTCTGACGGCGGCAGGTAGGAATTTCCGGAAAGCGCCATGCTTTTGTCCACTTTATCTGACACAGATCTCTTTGTGTCAGAACGGCTCTTTAAGTCAGTACGAGGAATCGGAACTGGTGTCTTGAACTGATAGACTTTAAGGAAGTCCTCTTGTCAGTTTATTCCTCGACGAATCTTCTTTTTGTCTCTAAGTCTTTGGGAGAGCGAATCTTGAATTCTGCTGGTAACATCCAACTGGTAGATCGTACTGGTGATCTAGTGCTGGCAGTCTCTGCTGGTGACTTTCCTTAGCACAATCAAGGTCTACCAATTCGTCTGATGTTATCTCTTGAAATCTCCCGTGACTGGTGGCTTCACCGCTGGTGAATAGTGTCAGCCAGAACACATATTCTGCTGGTGAACAGTAACCAGTCAATAGCTCTACTCCATGCTGATGAACAGTGTCAGCATGAGTCTTTGTCAGTCGCTTTTGCTGGTGAGACTTCTCTCAACTGGTAAGCACATCTCATGCTGGTGAACAGTAGCCAGCATGAGTCTTGATCAGCTACGACTTACAACTCAAAAGACCTAAACAGGACTTTACATTTGAGACTAGAGCTATTCTAGAGACAAAACTGACGCTGGTAGGACTTAGGATTTGATGCACCAAAACTATGATCTAACAAATAGCCTTGTGATTCGTGCGCCGCCCCTTAATCAAAATCACAACATTTCTATGAGTGCTACTGAGGGAAAGGAAACTTAGCCAGATTTCCCAACAATTTCCCCCTTTTTGGTGCGATCAAAGCCTAACCAGCGAGCACTCAGCTGATGAGGAAAGTTACAGAGTATTTCTGGGTTTTTACAAATAAACCTATCAGATCTAAACCCATGAAACTACTTCCTCACATCAGCTCTAACCTAAGGATCTTCCCCCTCAAACTGGGAGAGATATTGCTCGATTAAATTATGAAGTAAGAATCTGAGCCAGGTTAGAATTAAAAAATACCAAATGGAGTGCTGGTGCTGATTACACAAAATGTGTAAGTTCAGCTGGTAAGTAAAAATCAGTAGACATTAGTTGGAAAATGAGAAATTGTCGTCAACCCGTCAGTAATCAATCCATTAATGATATGAAATTACAAGTACAGAAAGGACAACTGACTAGTCTAGACTGGTACAAAATTACTTACACAAAAAATGAAGAGTACAAGACCTATGGCTGAGATGAGGATCCAGGTGATTGACTGCGATTTGCTAAATTCCTCAAGATCTCTGTAAGAGCCGCCATATCTTGTTCCCTCTTCAAACGCTCCTCAGCAGCAATGCGACGCTCTTCTGCAGCAAGCCGAGCCCTTTCCTCCTCAGCGACTGCTCGCGCCCTTTCCCCCTCTTGGATCCGCACCAAAAAGGAGTTCACCCCAGAGGTGAAGGCCTCCATTTGTTGCGCCATCTCTGCTCGGAAGGAAGAAAAGCGCTGGTCCATCCTGGCATCAATGAGAGCAACCAGTTGCGCAGGCGGATGGACCTCGGAGAGAGGCTCTGCTGACAGCGCCAGAGAAGTAGAGAGCACATCAGATGGGGCCTCAGCCATCTCAGTGTCAGCTCCAGTTGGCCCCTCTACGACTCGCTCTGCAGCGGCTGCTGGAGCATCTGCTGGTACTGTTGTTGCTGCTGCTGCTGACTCCTCTTCTGCGGCTGACTCCTCCACCAGCATCTCAGCTGATGCTGGCGGGAATTGTTCGGAAACGGTGGGTGTATCAACTTCCACCACCTGCCAGTCGATGTGTTCAAGGGATACAACATTGGGAACACCAGCGACTGCAGTGGTCAGCCACCAAGGGCGGGATGGATCCTCCTCCACCACATGATCAATCAGCAATGCAGTGGCCGCCATGTCGAACAAGATGCCAAAGTATGGGAGGATCGTCGGGAGAGCTACCAGTATCCCAATGCGTCTGAGCGCGTATATCATCTGGTAGCCACGGCTGGATCGGTGGAACTGGAGAAAAGGTATGGCGATTTTCCTTGGTCGCGGAAGGCCGGAGCTACCAGTCAGCCTGCGGTATGTAGCAATTTTCTCCATACGGCGCTTGATCCGCCTGACCGACAGCTGCTGGGGGCTATCAGCATCTGTATCCATGAAGGAGTTAGCCCACTCCTCTTCCGCACGCCAGTAACCCAATCCAAGCCTGGCATAAAGAACCGCCCTCTTCTCCACCGTCAGCTGGCGGTGGCACCGGTCAAAAATTTTCCACCGCCGGAGCTCCAGGAAGAGATCCGCGTTCTCCCTCCACAAATCCTGGAAGTCGTCGAATAACTCCTCATCGACGACGTCCTCCACTTCTACTGAGATATTCACAGCATACTCGTACAGAGTACGATTGAAGTACTCTACTAGCTGCAACGGCAAGCACCAGTCATATATCCTCATGGCGTAGACTGACTGGTGGGGAAGGCCGCTGGTGGGGATGATATGGAACATGGAGAATTCTGGCACCCTTGAGTTGTAGAATGCCAGTTCCCCGCGACGCTCCCACCTATGGACTCCTGTCACTTGCGCCTCGTAGGTCTCCTCATCAATCTGATGGTAATGGTGGACACCCAGCATATAAGGTTGCCTGTGACGGGGCTCTGCACGTGCTGGTGTCGAGAAGGATGCCGCTGGTCGCCCGGATGTGGATGTCGAAGCATCTGAGGAACGGTGGCGACTGGCACGAGCTTTGAGCTCAACCTCGAAATCGGGAAATAAATCCTTGGGCTCCATCCTCTGGATAGTAGAGCGCTGGACTACTGGTGGCTGCTCCTCATCTTCAAGATTGATCATTGGAGCCTTGTCAGCAGCCTTGCCATCAGTTTCTACCTCCATCTCAGTGGCTTGCTCCTCCACCACTACCTTCTCCTGATCCTCAGAAGAATCCGCCAGTTTTACCGGGATGGTCGCCCGTTCTTCTACTCCTCCGCTGGCTTCCCCTTGCGCAGTCAGCGGGTCTTCCGCAGCTCCTCCACTGGCTTCCCCTTGCGCAGCGAGTGGGACTTCTTCATCACCTCCACCACCCCCTTGCGCGGGTGGAGGGACTTCAGCCACTTCCTCTTCCTTGTAATCATCAACCAAATTGAATACCTCTTCGTCAGTGCCCAGCACCACCAGGTGTTCAAATGTCTCTTCAGAAAGGAGCTCGCCTTGCGGTGCTGGTGCGGATCGGCTGGCACTCGGAATTTCATGGGCTTTCCCTTTGCCCCTGGTCGCCAGCCTCAGTTGCTCCTCTATTTCCTCCTGGCGCCTGGCCTCAGTCTCAGCCTTGATCTGAGCAAAGCGCTCATCCCTGGCCGCCAGCTCCGCCTCTCTCTTCTGCTTCGCCAGCAGAGCCCGGAGCCTTGACTTGGCCTGCTTCTTCCTCACCAAGGAAGCACTCCTTGCCCTCTTGGCATGCTCCTCAGCCTTCTGCGCCTTGGTCATGACTCGCTTGCGCTTGCGAGTCATCTTCTCCAGCGTCTCCTCCTCAGTCAGCCCTAGTAAGTTCTTCTTGACTGGGATGGAGATTTTCCCAGATTCTGGATTGTATGCCACGGCGTGCGGGGGCTGCTGGTGCTGAGAGGTCTTCGCCTTCTTGCGGGAGGGCTTCTTGGTGACTGGCGCCTGCTGAACTGGCTGAAGGCGACTGCCAGAAGCCTCCACTTCCGCCTCCTCCATTTGGGTAAAAAGAGACTCGGTCTCCATCTTCCTTTTCAACTCGCCCCTTGCCTCCTCCGTCAGCGGCTGTGCCATGACTGGCACCTGTTCCCCCTTATCCTCCTCTTCTTCCTCCGAAACAACCGTGGCTGGGTCGACTGCTGTCTTTCCCTTCAGCCTCCGCGACTTATGGTAGTCAGGGCGGGGCAGCTTTGCCTGCTCCTTGGTGGGCGGAATGAAATCCGAACTCACCAGTTGCTCCCCCTGGTCCACTCCATCTCCAATCTCCATCTCCAAAATATGGCTGATCCGCAGCCCAAAGGATACGGAGTGAGTGAACGTCCCATCAATTGCAATGTTGATGTTGCGATCAACATTCTCCAGCAGTCTCCCGAAAAAGAACTCGGCCCAGTTCCCTTCCACTCCATCCACCAGCGCGCACATCACGGAGAATTTGCGCAGGCTCAACTCAGCATATGAGCCAACTTCGCACTGCAGCATCCTGACGACGATGTCGCACACCATCTGCCACCAGTCGTCCATCTCCGACTTCCGCATTCCAGTGCAAAAACCCGTCACCCCCTCCCTCTTCCACTGAGCCCACCTCCTCCTGAACTCCTCTACATTATTGTGGAAGTAGGTGGCTATTTCCATTCCCTCGTTCCTCAATCCGAACAAGTCGGCGAGGTATTCGGCGCTGACAGTGATCAGATGGCCGAAGACGGAAGTGGTGAAGGACTTCCTCCCGTCAGCAATCACGGCCCGTGCATAGAACTCCGCCACCATATGCGGATGGAAGGTCTCGGGCCTTGCCGTCAGGTATTGTCGAAGGTCTTCCCGGTCGATCATCTCGATCAACTCCGCTCCAAAATTCTTGCGCGCCAGCTTCTCGTTCAGAATTTTTTCTTTCTGAACTTGCGCCGCCCTGATTTGCGCGTTCGAGAGTTGAGCCCTGGTCGCTGGTTTGTTCAACTGAACCAGGCGGGCGAATGGAAGTGTGTAGTCTATATCGTCCATCTGTGTGATGCCAGTGTAAGTCGGCATGTGTGCCTCTGCAACAGGTAAGTCTGGTGAACCAGACGAAGAAGATGTAGATGTAGATGGAGGGTTATCAGCTGGAGGTTGAGAAGATGATGCCATAACTTCAGAAAATATCAAGGAAGTTGAAGGAATATGAACAGATTTAGGGTTCTGAAATTTGGGATTGTAAAGGTTAATCCGATGAGGGGTCTCGAGTATTTATATTCGAGTCCATGCAAGATCAGACGACCAGGATCAACGCTCAGCAAGCGGGGATCGACGGTCATCAGCAGGCCCGGTTCCCTGTGTTGACGAGTGCGGTCGTGCTGACGTGCGTCACGACGTGGAGCTGACGTGGCGCGCAGCAATTGGTGGCAACCAAGAGTCGGACTGCGCAGCCACTGTGCACATTAAATGTGGCATTAAATGCCGCATTAAATTCTCAGGTTCGCACACGCCAAGGATTTGAACAATCCCGTCTTTTCTGAGACAGCTGGTATGACTGGTCATCAGTAGCATATACCAGTTGCATACTTCCCCCTAACTGGTTGGCCTCTTCATCAGTTAGCAACTGATACCACTTGCTGATAGTACTTGCTGCTGGCAAACTTCCATCAGTTATCAGCTGGCAACTGGAAAGATGGAAAATTGAGCGCTTGGACTCAATTTTATTCCGCATAATCTTCTCTTCTCTTGGAATTGGGAGCTGGAACCCAATTTCGCTTCAACTGATGGCCTATGCTGGCAAGATTCCGCCAGTAGACACCACTTGTTAGATAGAGATACCACTTAAATAAAAACAACTAAGAGCTTGGACTTAGTCGTAATCAGCGTCCTCCAGAAGATCAAGAACAGAATGAGAGCTGGGACTCATTCTTCCTCATCATTGGGGCTCACATCAATCTCCATAAGACCGAGTTTGATGCACAACTCCTTGAATCTTGCTTCTGGCAGTGGCTTGGTGAAGATGTCAGCCAGTTGATCTTCAGTTCTGATATAGTCCACGCTGACATCCTTCATCTCGACATGATCACGAATGAAGTGATGTCGAATATCTATGTGCTTGGTTCTGGAGTGATGAACCGGATTCTTCGTGATGCACATAGCACTGTTGTTGTCGCAATAGATTGGAACACAGCCAGTGTCCACTTCATAATCCTCCAGTTGTTGCTTGATCCAAATTATTTGAGCACAGCAACTGGCAGCGGCAACATATTCAGCCTCAGTGGTAGATGTAGCAACTGAGTGCTGCTTCTTGCTAAACCAACTGATTAGCTTGTGTCCTAGAAACTGACACGTACCACTGGTACTCTTTCGGTCAATACGGCATCCAGCGAAGTCTGAATCTGAATATCCAATGAGTGTAAGCTCATCATTCCTGGGATACCATATTCC
>JAPKLW010005750.1:3461-19638 GCA_026898455.1 Plectranthus barbatus | reverse complement strand
GTAACCAAGACAGACTACTTATTCCGACAATGCTGCAGCCATCCGGACAGACGTATCCTCATACGCTGTCTCGGCTGTGATCAGGTTTATGTCTCACTAGGTCAAGTGATCATACTGTCTTCTGCGATCTACAACACGCCGTATGATCGTCCCTATCGGTGAGACAAGAGGATACCATTGTTCATACATGTACGATTGTTAACAGATAGGAGAAATAAACCGTTGTATACTCATTGTAATAAATGCTTTCAGTATACAAAACCCATCAATCTCCCACTTATACTCAAAGCATAACTAAGCTATTACAGAGTACACAGTCCATCTATCTAGTCTGCTGTCACTTTAACCACTATCAGTGGTCGGCATCCACCTCAGACCCAGCTCACGAATATGTCTTTCGTAAACTTTCTGCGGCAAGCTCTTTGTAAACGGATCAGCAAGATTGTCAGCAGTGTCAATCTTCTTAATCAGCACATCGCCCCTCGATACGATTTCTCGTATGATATGGTACTTTCTCTCTATGTGTTTGCTTGCCCTGTGAGACCGCGGGTCCTTTGAATTTGCCACTGCACCAGAGTTATCACAATAAATTGTGATGCTCCTTGGCAAACTCGGGATCACGCCCAACTCTAAAAGGTAGTTCTGGAGCCAAACCCCCTCTTTCGAGGCGTCGGAGGAGGCGACATATTCCGCCTCCATGGTGGAGTCAGCAATGCATTTCTGCTTTGAGCTCCTCCAAGATACAACTCCACCTCCTAGGGTAACCACGCTCCCACTGACACAAAGTCGGTAAACACAACTTTCGTTTTCCAACTGTGTAAATCCATAGGATTTAATCACATCGTTGAAACGTAAGTTCCACGACCTTGAAGCTTGCTTAAGTCCATACAAGGACTTCCTAAGCTTCCAGACAAGATGTTGTTCGCCCTTGCTTATGTAACCCTCGGGTTGCTGCATATAGATGTCCCTACCTTCTTCAAGGTAATCGTTTAGAAAAGCGGTTTTGACATCCATCTGCCAGATCTCGAGGTCCATATGCGCAGCTATGGCAAGGAGTATCCGGAAGGATTTGAGCATGACTACGGGTGAAAAGGTTTCGTCATAGTCAATGCCCTCTTTCTGACTATAACCCTTTGCCACCAGCCTGGCTTTAAAAGCCGTGATCTTTCCATCCGCCCCTTTCTTTCTTTCTTTTGTATACCCATTTGCACCCTATGGCCCTAAAGCCATCCGGCAAATCAGTTTTCTGGTATACATCCATAACAGTTATGGATTCAATTTCAGAATCCATGGCGACACGCCATTTGTCAACATCCTTATCCTGCACTGCCTCTTCGTAAGTCAGTGGGTCAGAGTCCTCATGTCCGTCTTCCGGGCTCAAGTACGAAGACTCACCCACGAACATGTACCTTTCCGGCTGGAAAATAACTCTCCCACTACGACGAGGCATCGGTGCCGTGTCAGTAGTAGGTGCAGTGACTTGTGGTCCTGCACCTTGCACTGAAGAACGTGTCTGTGGTGCTGTACCTCTCACAGGAGCACCCACATCTACACGTTCCTCTTCCCTTGGAATTGCCTTCTCGTTCTCAATTTCTTGAAGAACGATATCACTCCTTGACCTGTGATTACTCACATACTCGTCCTCCAAGAATCTAGCGTTGGTGCTAACAACGACTCATTGACTCTCAGGACAGTAAAAGTAACCACCTTTCGTTTGCCTGGGATACCCTATGAACAACATCAGTTTTGACCTGCTTTCTAATTTATTAGGTTCCTTCGACAGTACGTATGCCGGACAACCCCATACTCTAAACTTGCACAAACTGGGTTTGCGACCAAGGAAGAGCTCAGAAGGCGTCTTAGGAACTGATTTAGAAGGCACCACATTAAGCACGTAAGCTGCTGTTTCCAATGCGTAGCCCCAAAACGAAATTGGTAAGTTTGCATAACTCATCATTGATCTTACCATCTCTAGAAGAGTCCTATTTCTTCTTTCAGCTACATCGTTTTGCTGGGGAGTACCCGGTGCAGTCCACTGGGATGTAATCCCATTTTTTGACAGATATTGCAGGAACTCGTTACCGAGGTATTCACCACCGTGGTCAGATCGCAGCAACTTGATAGTTTTCCCGACCTTCTTTTCTACTTCAGCCTTGAACTCTTTGAATTTCTCAAAGCATTCAGACTTGTAGCGAAGCAGGTAAACATATCCGTACCTTGAGTAATCGTCAATGAAAGTGACGAAGTACTCGTACCCTCCACAAGCCTGTGTGGACATCGGTCCACATAAGTCAGAATGGATCAATTCCAACGCTTCCTCTGCTCGAGACTGACTAGCCTTGAAAGGCCTAGTAGACACCTTGCCCTTGATGCAGGATTCGTAGACTTGATAAGGTACAACCCGAACTAAGTCCAATGTACCGTCATCTGCAAGTCTTTGAATCCGCTTCAAGCTGATGTGACCCAGTCTCAAGTGCCAGAGATATGTAAGATCCTCATCAGAAGAAGTAAGTTTTCTCTTCCTAGGATTATCAATTACGGATGAATTACATGCAATACTTAAGGACATATTTGATCAAAGCAACATAGAGATTGTAAATCAACATACCATAATGGATAACATTGTTATTACCAATGATAAAATCATAAATAACAAATATCCATAAAAGTTGATGAAATTTGTCCTGCCGATAAACCACAGCCTACAAATAAATTCTCAAATGTACTTTAAATCATTAATACATAAGGAAAAGAAAACTCCATGAAGCTCCGTCATAAAACATTGCCTTCATCCAGTTTGGTATCTTCTTGCCATCACTCACTAGCCTTGTCGGCATGGTCCACAACATGATCAACAAGTCAGTGCTTACAGCTCTAAAAGAGCAACAACTAACTCTAATCATGCTTACAGTTATACATGCAAAATGGCATACCTTGCCTAGCTTTGTTGGCTTGACAATCTTTCCTCCAATGTCCTTTCTTACCACACCTGAAGCACCTGTCCCTTTCAATCGCCACCTTAGGCTTTTTCCCAGCCCCACAATCCTTCACAGGTGTCTTCTTGGCCCACTTCTTAATCCCTTTCTTCCGCTTCATACTTTTTGGTACAGCAGAGAGATTACCAGAAGTGGCCAAGGCAACCTTCTGAGGGTTCATGACCGATTCCGCTGCCATCAAGTCATTGAGCAACTCGTTAAGAGTATACTCTTTCTTGTTCATGACAACATTCAGTCTAAAACTCTCAAAGGACTTGGGTAGAGAGTTCAGTATGATATCGACCTTAGCCTCAGCGTCGATACCTCCACCATGCACAGTCAGTTCATCCATGAGGTGAGTCATGGTAACTACGTGCTCTCTCACTGAGGTGCCATCAGTCATTTTCTTACTCACGATTTCCCTCATGAGATTGAACCTGACGGCTCTATCAGTTTCCCCATAGGTCGCCTCCAGACTTTGCATAATGTCATAGGCATCCCTATGGTGCTGATGCTGCTGCTGCAAGACTTTCGACATAGTGGTCATCATGTAGCACATGACTACATTGTTCGATTTCTCCCACTTGTTATAAAAGTCTATATCCAGTTGACTAGATTCAGCAGTTGGCACTTCGGGACGAAGTACTTGCAGAACGAACATATGTTCTTCTGCAATCAGGAGGTATTCAAGATTGCGTTTCCATTCCAGGAAGTTTGGACCAGTTAGAGTGTTTTGTGCGAGAATGTTGATCACATTAGACATAGACATATCTGAGACAATAAAGAATCTTAAATAAGAACATACATGTTGAACTTCGAAAACAAATGCATTGAAAACCTTTTAATAAATCAAATACAAATGTTTTCCACTAATTGCCCAAGAGTTCCCACCGCAAGCTACACTCGTAGACGTTTACGATGTCACCCTCAACCAGAACTGCGGGTTTTAAGCCCCAATCCATTTAATTTCACTACCATGTCAGGATGCTTTTGACACTAGAAATTAATAATTAGTGAAAACCTTAGACCAAGCCATCTCTCAAGAACAGGGATGCAATTCTTGCATTATATTCTAAGATGCTTCTAAGCAATTAACCACAAATTTAACTCCGGCCAAAAGAGACAGTTTAGCATGGCACGTAACCATACCGCACAGCCCTTAAAGCTTTCGTTATCTATAATTTAAATCAATCCTAGAATACTTGTGAAAGAGGTCTACGCAAGCTACACTCGTAGACGTTTACGCAAAGCCCTCCCACTATTCACATGATTTAAATTGTTTGTCTAGAAATCCCAACAACCGTACCCATGCACCTCGAGGAACTAGCAAGCTACACTCGTAGATGTTTACTAGAACGAGAGATACACTTACACTCGTAGACGTTTACTAGAACGAGAGATACACTTAAAAGGTTTCTTTATGCGCACACATAATTTCTTTGTCATTATATTTTCCAAATTTTTGCATGTAATTAAACAAGCCCAAAAATTCCAAAAATATAATCCAACAAAAAAAATTAATCACATAAGCATGCTTGGAAAACTGTAAATAATAAAAGCAGTAAAACATGCTTTTCCTATTATCTACACATGCTTAAATTGCGCACATAAATAAATCACATATCATACGAGGATAATTAAGGCAAACAAAAATAGCTCGTGGCCCCACAAAATAGAAAAAAAAAATCTATCTATTACAAATTTGAATTTTGAATTAATCTGGATAAATCCAAATCTTTTCAAATCTTCCAAATCTTCAAGGGCCTTCAAATCTGGATACACCAAATCTTTTGGATTTTTAGGCCTTTGTGATCTGATGATTTGCCCTAACCCTAATGCAAACCCTAGGGTTTACACAGGATTGCACAAACTACAAAAACGCAAGCCACCACAACGGGACAGCAGCAGCCGACGACAGCCGCAGCCGCCGCTGCCGCCAGGCCGGCCACCGGCCAGCGCCGCGCGCGCCCTGCGCGCTGTTGCCGTGCCGCATCCGTGCTGCCTCGCGCGCGCGCAAGCCGTGCGCCGTGGGTGCAGCTCGCGTATGCCCTGCGTGCGCCGCACGCCCCTGCCGTGCGCCTGCCGCGCCACCACCGTCGTCTGCCGTGCACGCACGCGCGGCCTCCTGCCGCCGCCGTGCACCGCCCTTCATCGGCTCCGTCTTCGTTCTTCGTCCTCGACCCGTCCAATTACAAATTTGAAAAAATTACAGAAAAACTATTCTAATTACAATTTTTCAAATCTAAACTAATCACGGATTTTCTCGTGATTTTACAAAAATAATTCAGCCCTACACGGATAAACTACCGCGGGCTGAATCAACGGGTTGCCACGAGGAACAAAAACCAAACATCCACAAAACAATAAATTCATACATGCATACAGAATTCAATTATGCACAAAAGAGCCATAAATTAGAAACCTGGCTCTGATACCAATTGTAGGGTTTTTCCGTGAACCGAATCACCAAAACCAAACTGAACCGGATCGATCTATGGTTATTGCACATAATTAAAATTCTCAAAACCCTAGCATGCTCCTATAAATTTAATACAAAGATTTGTGGATTTAGGGTTTACCGTAACTCCGTCGAGTCTGAACCGATCTTTCGCGTTTGAATTCCAAATCTCAATTCAACCACGCGATTCGAATTAATTTGCGGAAGTAGAAATTAGAGATCTAATTTCTAAGAATAAATTCAAAAAACAAAGAAGAAGAAAAGAAAAATCTGTTCTCCAGATTAGATCTTCTGGGCTGTGTCCCAATGCTGTTCAGATCTACTACTGGTGAGGACTCCGTAGATCTGTAATCTGAGCAGGACCAGAATCGAAACTCTCCTCCCTCTTTTCCAAAATCGGCGCCTCCCTCTCTCTCTAGGTTTAGTGTGTTTCAACTATTTTATGAAGTATGAGAGAGAGCTGTCTATTTATAGACCTAGGGATGGAAACCCTAATGGGCCATTTTGGGCTCAATTCAGCATATTTAATTGGGCCAGTCCTGGGACCTAATGCAAATAATAAAGTGGGCCTATAAATTAATTAATTCCCATGTCCACAACCCAGGACACAATTAATTAATTAATATTAATTCTTTTTCCCCACAGAATTAATACTGACCTACCCCTTTATTACCACGTTATGAGAACGGGCTGCATTAATTGAGAATCCCCATATTTAAGGTTACCGGACATCCATTAATTAATCGGAGCCTCTGACATGCTCTAACTAAAATTAATTAATATCTTATAATTCCTGAGTAGTACCACTCAAACCTTATCACTCGTGCCTGAACTTAATCAGCCTGCAGGACTTTGGCACGATGAATGTTATTGAGCTCCTCAGGGAATGTCCCCATCCTATTACTCGGATATGGTTACCTAAGTCCAGTCTTAGGCGGTACTACACGAACTGCTGTTACCCAAGATGCGGATATACGAGCACGTTACTTAGGCTCTCCACCATGGCAAGTCAAAGCAACAGTCAACCCGTGCAAACCCTGAACCTTCGTTAGGGTTTGGACTCAATCAATATAACAAGATCTTTTATTCGCTGATGTCAGACAGACGAATATATCTCACTGCGGTCCATCAATACGCCACCTCTGCGTACCAGCATGTCAAGTAACCAAGACAGACTACTTATTCCGACAATGCCGCAGCCATCCGGACAGACGTATCCTCATAAGCTGTCTCGGCTGTGATCAAGTTTATGTCTCACTAGGTCAAGTGATCATACTGTCTTCTGCGATCTACAACACGCCGAATGATCGTCCCTATCGGTGAGACAAGAGGATACCATTGTTCATACATGTAAGATTGTTAACAGATAGGAGAAATAAACTGTTGTATACTCATTGTAATTAATGCTTTCAGTATACAAAACCCATCAGATACCTCCTCTATATGTATATATAAATATATATGTATATATATATATATAGTAGTGATTGATAACTGCAGAAAGTAGCGAGCAAATAAATTTTTTTACACCCTAAGGTGGTCGATCCCACAGGGACTGTGCAATGAAAAATCCAAAGTACTAGTCATAGTTTTTAGAACACAGATGATTGAGGAAATTTAAAAAGAGATTTGGTTTTGTAATTTAAAGATGACAATGCAGAAAATAAAGGGTTTTAAAACAATTAAAGAAAGCACAGATCCTTGGGCAGATAATCTAATCATCAACATGCAATTTCAATCAACTCAGCAATGGGGAAAACATATATTTTTGTGGATTAAATTCCTTGGTCAGGCAATTAAATCCTAGATTATTAATTAGTGACTATCTACTCTCGGTCTCAAGAACACCAAATTAATCAATCTCATAATTATCTAATTATTCCTATGTAGGTTTCTTCCTTTTGAGACAGAAAACAAACACAATTAATTCTCTCTTCCTGTTAATAATTTTCATCTCTCGATCCATCAATTATTAACTATAAACCTAGATCTCAATTCACCTCTCGGTCTTTCTTTTAATCTAGATTATAAAATTAAATCAGAGAATTAAACCATGCTATATGAGTCGATTTCAATAAACATGCATCAGAAAAGATAAATCATAACTCTAGAACCTGTTTAGGGTTCTAGCCACAAATCATGACTAGAAATTAAATAAACATGTTATTAATGAACTTACAAATGAAGAGGAACCTTCAATGTCTTGAAAAACTCCAAAACTCAATGTAAAATACAAGGAAAAACTGTATATTTTTCATGCCTAAGAGTTCATATTTATAGAGGGGGAAAAGACCTAATTTGAGTATTGGGTAAAAATAGCAAAAACTGCCAAAACAGGCCAAAAACAGCTTTTTCGGGCCTCCGTGTCGATCGACACAAATCCTGTCGACAGGATTGCAGATCACAAGTCTCCGGAGTTTTGACCTCTGTTACGGTTGACACAAATCCTGTCTCTCAACACAAATCCTGTCTCTCGACACAAATACTGTCTCTCGACGCAAATCCTCTGTCTGCGCAGTCTCACGGTTTTGGCCATAACTTTTGTTTTCGAACTCCGATTGACCCGATTCCAGTTGCGTTAGAAAGCTAATTCAATGATCTTTCTCTTTCTATGCTCCATTAGCTCGGATTCCATGTATGGAAGAATTCGTGACTGTTCCTTTGAACATCATCTGCTTTCGGTACGGGTTTCCAATGAATTTGGCCTAAAACCTGCAAAAATCACCCATCAAAGGCATAACACCATCTAAAATAGACTCATGCACATAAATAAGTAAAAACATAATGTAAAATACTTGAAACAATGGAGAAAAATATAGATAAGTGAGTATAAATATGAGCTTATCAAACCCCCCAAACTTGAATATTAGATTGTCCTCAATCGAAGAAAAGAAGAAAAGAATTCTCAAGAAGTTGAAAGTGCAATGCCTCACAAGATTCATCACAATCAAGGTTCATCAATCCACATCACACAAGCAATTGAAATAGATAAGATATCATCAACTTCGGAAGACTCACGGGAAAGTGTATCGCTCAACCACTCAAGTGTTTGGGTTTCAAATGAAAGCACTCACAACATGTATGAAGAAATTTCTACCATAGGCTTGCAAGAGTTCTAAAACTCCACTGCTCAAATGAGCACACAATTCAAGAATCAAAAAGGACTTTGATAGGGTTGTAATGTAGGCTTTTTGTGAAAGGTAGGGAAATATGGCCAAGTGACTCAAAATCAACTAAGTGCGTCCACCTCATCAATATCAATTCACTCTCTTATGAAAATCTACCCTTCTCCTAAAAATTTCAACACAAATCAAGGCTCATTTTTTTCCTAGTCCTTTTATGCTCTTAAAAATTTTGTTTAATGATTTGAGCTTATAAGGACACAAATATATTTTTTTTCTAGAGCCAACCTTCTTTTGTAAACCACTTTAAGAATTTCTCATCCATTTATAAAAATTACCCTTATTTCACCCAAATACTATAGATAGGATACACATCACCTTTCTCATAGTACTCTCTCATAGACAAGATAGAACTACAACGTTTCCTTATCTCATAGACCAAGAAAGAAAAACAACAGGCTCAAAGGGGCTAATTTAGGGATAAAAATATCACAAGGGACAGTATTTAGGATAATTTGGCTAACAAAGATGGCCTAAGATCATTTTCTATCCTTGTGCACACTATGCAGTCTCAAAACAGAACAAAAGCAAGTTCTAGAGAAACGAAAATATACATGCGAATCTCTCCTGAACAAATAAAGGCTCAAAACTCACTTGGGTTCAAAAATTCTTCCTTAGTCAATTTCAATCCACTCAAACATCATGCAAGTGTAAGTTTCAATTAGACCCTATCATGCGGTATTCTACATTCATTGGCAAATCAACCACAATCGAAATCAACTCAACTAATCAAAGATCGATTCCAAACATTTCATATAATGCTAGAGGGTTCAATTACTTAAAGATTTTCCTCACATACTATCTATATTTTTTTTATTGGCAAAAATTAAACACACCAAATCAAATAAATGCAATAAAAACAAAGCAAGTAAAGGATAGAAAGTTCGAATTTCTTGTCCACATCCCCCCAAACTTATTTTGAACTCGGAGAGTAAGAAAAAATTTGAAAATTAGACAAGAAACAGAATTGTACCGGATTGTCGATCTCAGACATCGACATTTTTATCCACCCGAGGGAGTCAGCGCTGCGCGACGAAGATTTAGTGCTGCTGGCACTCTGTGTCGATCGACAGGGGGCCTATCGATCGACACAGAGCCTTCTGTCGACTTTTGCTGCTGTCGATCGAAGTGTTCTCCGTGCGCCATGCCTCTGTGTCGATCGACAGCTGGTCTGTCGATCGAAACAGAGGTAATTTCTCTATTTTTTTTTTCAAAATTGAACAACAAAACCAAAAACAAGGTAAAGGCAGAAAATAAAATATACGAAAATTGAAAGGAATTGAAGTAAAAACAGATAACAGTTGGGTTACCTCCCAACAAGTGCTTTAGTTAACGTCGTAGCTCGACGATACCTCTTTTCAGAACCAAGGTGGGCTAGTTTGCACTCGCCTACCATGAGAATCCACCATATAGACCCACCGATCTTGGATGATAGCAGTGAGCTCGGGAAGAGACGGTGTAATTGACAATTTTTCTGACTCGTTCCCTCGCTCCCATCTTTGAGCGGCTTGGTCTTCTTTGAACTCCTCACTTGTTTCTTCGAACATAGACTCATCCAATCTCTGGTGGAACTGCAAGATCTCCATCTTCTTCTGAATGATGACTGAAGGTGGGAAGAAGGCGGCGAGGAACTCGGCTCTGAGATCGGCCCATGAACGGATGTCGCTGCAGTCCAAGGCTGTAAACCACGTCCTAGCCTGATCCCTAAGTGAGAAGGGGAACAAGCGTAGACGAATCACATCCTGGGTAACTCCTCCTTGCTTGATGGTATCACAAACCTCCACGAACATCCTGAGGTGAGTGTATGGATCCTCCATTGCTCGGCCCCCGAACTGGTTCTGCTGAACCATCTGAATCAACCAAGTCTTGAGTTCAAAGTTGTTGGCGGTGATGCCAATAGCAAATCCCTCAGTCCCGGGTTGTGGTCTGTACTTCTTGGCCATCGCATTCGGATCCTCATCATCAGAGTCTTCTGGGCGGCGCCTTTCTCTCTCTCTTTCTCTTTCTCTTCTTTCGGCCTCGCGCCTGTCTGCTTCCCTTTCTGCCATGAGCTGCTTGATGATGTCCTTCATCTGAGTGACTTCTTGGACAAGTAAGGTGGCACTCTCTTGAGTGATGAGCTATGTGTCGGAATCCTCCAAGGGTGGCATCTCATCCATGACGGTGTCAATGGTTTGTTTGGCTTTTCCCTTTCTTCTTCTGATAGTGGCCTCAATTTCTGGGTCAAAAATCTCGAGTGGCTTGCCCTGGACCCTAGTGTTCATAAACCTATGACAAAAACAAAGAAAAATAGGAAATCAGACACTGTGTCGATCGACACGGTGTTTTCTGCGCCTGTTTCGGTCGACAGAGATTCTGTCGGTCGAGACAGAGGCCGAAAACCAGAAAAACTAAACAGGAACAAACACAAAAATCAAACGCCAAAAACTAAAATCAACAAACAAAATACGAAATTAAAAACAACAAAACCAATAAAAATGAAATTAAAAAAAATACAGCCTCAATCCATCAGAACTAAAAATAAACTAATAATTAGATTAATCTGACAAATCCCCGGCAACGGCGCCAATTTGATAACTACAGAAAGCAGCGAGAAAATAAATTTTTTTAAACCCTAAGGTGGTCGATCCCACAGGGACTGTGCAATGAAAAATCCAAAGTACTAGTCATAGTTTTTAGAACACAGATGATTGAGGAAATTCAAAAAGAGATTTGGTTTTGTAATTTAAAGATGACAATGCAGAAAATAAAGGGTTTTAAAACAATTAAAGAAAGCACAGATCCTAGGGCAGATAATCTAATCATCAACATGCAATTTCAATCAACTCAACAATGGGGAAAACATAGATTTTTGTGGATTAAATTCTTTGGTCAGGCAATTAAATCCTAGATTATTAATTAGTGACTATCTACTCTCGGTCTCAAGAACACCAAATTAATCAATCTCATAATTATCTAATTATTCCTATGTAGGTTTCTTCCTTTTGAGACAGAAACAAACACAATTAATTCTCTCTTCCTGTTAATAATTTTCATCTCTCGATCCATCAATTATTAACTATAAACATAGATCTCAATTCACCCATCGGTCCTTCTTTTAATCTAGATTATAAAATTAAATCAGAGAATCAAACCATGCTATATGAGTCGATTTCAATAAACATACATCAGAAAAGATAAATCATAATCCTAGAACCTGTTTAGGGTTCTAGCCACAAATCATGACTAGAAAGTAAATAAACATGTTATTAATGAACTTACAAATGATGAGGAACCTTCAATGTCTTGAAAAACTCCAAAACTCAATGTAAAATCCAAGGAAAAACTGTATATTTTTCGTGCCTAAGAGTTCATATTTATAGAGGGGGGAAAAGACCTAATTTGAGTATTGGGTAAAAATAGCAAAAACTGCCAAAACAGGCCAAAAACAGCTTTTTCGGGCCTCCGTGTCGATCGACACAAATCTTGTCGGTCGACAGGATTGCAGATCACATGACTCTGGAGTTTTGACCTCTGTTTCGGTCGACACAAATTCTGTCTCTCGACATAAATCCTGTCTCTCGACACAAATCCTCTGTCTGCGCAGTCTCACGGTTTTGGCCATAACTTTTGCTTCCGAACTTTGATTGACCCAATTCCAGTTGCGTTGGAAAGATAATTCAAAGATCTTTCTATTTCCAAGCTCCATTAGCTCGGATTCCACGTGTGGAAGAATTCGTGACTGTTCCTTTGAACATCATCTGCTTTCGGTACGGGTTTCCAATGAATTTAGCCTAAAACCTGCAAAAATCACCCATCAAAGGTATAACACCCTCTAAAATAGACTCATGCAAAGAAATAAGTAAAAACATAATGTAAAACACTTGAAACAATGGAGAAAAATATAGATAAGTGAGTATAAATATGAGCTCATCAGTGATCATATAATAATAGCTCTTCCCATGCTAAATGAGAAAGAATCTGGATCCTTTATTTTGTTGATCCAATGGTTGTGATAATTCAGGATTTTTTGAATAAATAAGGTAATTAGGGTATCTTAGTAATTTAGTCTTTAAGTTTGAATAACCGTCTTCTCTATCTTTATATCTAAACATTCTCTCTCCTAATTTTCTCTTTCCTCCCATTATAATCAAACGATTATATCTTTCTCGATTCAAATCTATTTTTTACGAATCATATATCAAATAAAACATATTTTTACGATGATTCATATGATATCCATATTGAATATGTTAAATTTAGAATATTCGCACGAAAATCATGATTTTATCTTCAGTTGATATATGTTCTTCATTATATTTACGTTCAAGATAAAAGAATGCATCAATTACGCATAAAAAATGTTCCCAAATATCTGCATTTTTTTGCATCAAATGATGCATTCTTAACTTGAATAAGATGCATTTTTATTCTAAAGCATATGCATTTTTGAATTCATATTGAGTGCATTTTTTGCATTGATTATATGCCGCAGTTTTATGCCCAAAATATTGCATTTTTACATCGAATGAATGCATATTATGTCGTATGAACTGCACGAAATGAAATTTTTGAATATATAAATGTTCCCAAATATTTGCATTTTTTGCATCAAATGATGCATTATTAACTTGAATAAGATGCATATTTATTCTAAAGCATATGCATTTTTTTAATTCATATTGTGTGCATTTTTTGTATTGATTATATGCTGCAGTTTTATGCCTAAAATATTGCATTTTTTACACTGAACGTATGCACATTATGCTTTATGAACTGCACGAAATGAAATTCTTGAATATATATTTTTTACATTTTTGCCCTTTTATGCATTGAGTATGTGCAAAATATGCACCGAAAATTGAACGGGATTTGTTTGATCTGAGCCGTAGATTGAAATATTTAATGGCTCAGGTTTTTTCGCATTTAGCACGGGAAATCCTATTATCACCTAATCACTACCCTATATATATATATATATATATATATATAGATGTGATCATATGTTACCCACCTCCTATATGTTATATGAGGCCAAATCTCATACCTTAATTCCTTAGATCTTGTGGTCCTAATTTTTTCCCAGATTATGTTATTTTATTTTATCTTTCCTTATTTTTGTTAATTAAGGGTCATTTCGTCTTTTGGTAATTAATATATTTAAGGACGTCTCCTCATTTACCTACACTTTCAATTCTCTATCATATTTTCAATCTTCATCTCTCTCCTCTCTGCGAAGCGCAAGGTGCAATTCATTTTCTCAACAATCAAGCGCCCATGATGGAAAATCAGCTGAATTAATTAATTAATTATAATGGAGAATCATTACAGGAGAATTTGATGGTTGGCCATGTCGCACAAAATGAAGAAGAGCTTGCAGAAACAAGAACCAGAGGTGGGTCTGAAGAATCACAACCCAGGCTGCATGTGGGGAATATTTCACAATCTGCAGCAGAATCGATGGCACAAAGTCGTCAAAAACCTCCCCCGCGCTCGCTTCGGTTCCGGCAAACATTCCTCCGGTAAAGTCTTTTCAATTCTGATGTGATTCTGTCTAATTTCCTGCAAATCACACCATTTTCTGATCATTATTTTCGAGGGATTTGTTGTTGCAGACGGGCAGGAGAGGGGCAAGGCTGCTTCGAATGTTGCAGCAGAAGTCCTTGCGTATCTCCCACAACCGCGGCGATCGTGATGGTAAGGTACAGTGCAGTCGCTCACAGTTGGGAGGAAGGGCGGCGTGCAGGTTGTTGGGAGTTTGGACAGTTGGGAGAAACTAAAATCTCGCCAAGAGAGAGATAGTAAATCATACTGATTTTTTACCATGTAGATGTTACATTATTTATATGATAGTTACTACATTATTTATTCTTTATTAATTACATTATCTCTTCAACGAGTTTTTTTTTTAATTTGATGCTTTTTTGTAGTTTTTTGGTTGGTATTATTTTTTCTTTTTAATATTCATAAACTAGTTTATTTTCATGTATGTCCTATGAATTTTTTTCAGTGTAATGGGTTAGAGTAATTTATATTTATTCTGATAGTTGTAATAAGAGATAAAAATATCTTCATCATCTGTATCATTCACGATAATTTTTCATCTGAGTTCTTATTTTCTATCTCTTATTTGAAGGAGCAGTATGAAAAATTGATTGTGTGCGATGATTCATACCCTGGTGAATGGCGATCCTTTGGTGCAGTTGTTGTGGATGTACGATCGATGAAGGAAGGAGATGAACAATTTGATACATAAAATCTGATTGAATTTAGTGAACAACAAATCTATTCTAATATAGAAAGTTGAGTGCATGCAACTACTATCAATGGAGTTTTCACGTTACAGTTTTTTACCATGTAGATGTTACTTTATTTATTGATAGTTGATGCATTATTTATTATTTGTATATTACAATATCTATGTTTTGCTTTCCTACAATCTCTGCGTTTCCACCATCTTCACTTTATTTATTTATTTTTTAGTTTTGGGTTAAATGAAGAAGAATAAAGTATATGTGCAGTGAAGAATGTGTTGAAGGGTAGTACCATATGATTCACTTTTTTTTTTCCTTTTTCATTTTTAATATATAAACTGATAGATAATTGATATTTTACGGGCACTTTCTTGTGGTGATCACTGATCAGTAAGAAAGAATTAAATCATGTAGATATTACATTATTTATATGATAGTTGATGCATTATTTATTATTTATCTACTACATTATCTTTCATAGCGTGTTTTATTTTATTGGTACAGTATTGAAATTGCAAACAAATAATGCAATATATTTGTCATAAATAATGTAACATTCATAACACATACATTATATATCAAATCAAAGATAATTTAATTACTTTTCAAACGAAATCCTTATTGCATATGTTTGGAATAAGATAACCGTAGTAAAACTAAATAATGTAATAACTAAAACTAAATAATGTAATATAATACAAAGGATAATGTAATACTGTAACATTAATTAATAGAATTAGATAAAACGCAATGAATATAGATAATGCAACATAATATGTCATTACATATTCTTTATATTATGTTACATTATTTAGTTTAGACTATTACATTATTTAATTTTTCGATGAATATATTATTCCGAACATATGTAATAGGGATTTCGTTTGAAAGATAATTAAATTATCTTTAATTTGATATATAATACGTGGAAAAATAATTTAAATTGAGTGAGTTATGATTATTTAAAGTTTTATAAAAAATTTAGAGGAGAGAGAAAAATACAATTTTGAGGGACGTGATTTTTGTTTGAGATAATTACAAAACTATGGGTGTGAAAATTACTGTTGTACCCAATAATGTAGTACGTTACATTAGATAATGCACCAAAAATTTTTCACTTTCAATTTAAATCATGATCGTTGAAATCTTAATCTGAAGGCTAGGATTTGGCCTTATATAACATATGGAGATGGGGTAACCGTATAATGCATGCTTAATAAGCAAAAAAATAAAATCTAGAAAAATATTTTAATCTCAATCATTGATTTTTTTAGATGAACAATGTAGATTCATTCCTATTTAGTACAAACTAACTTTTAGTATGAGATG
>JAPKLW010005749.1:0-19647 GCA_026898455.1 Plectranthus barbatus | reverse complement strand
CAATAATCAACAAATCTCAATAACAATTATAATCAATAATAGGTATTTGAGATTTCATAATTTATAAATTACCTTGTCATTAGTGATGCCAGAAAATAAAAACTGTAGATCAAATAATTCACGAACTAAGAGTAGATGTCCACAAATTTTGAAAAAAAAATCGCAGAGGAATATGAAGATGAGAGACGTAAGCAGTGCAGTGTCGATTGCAAAATACTTCTTTAAAATTTTGATAAATGAAAAGGTTTTTAAATTTAATTAATATTAGGCCAGGATTTTTTTATATTTTGGGCTTGAAATATTAACATGCCATCAAATATTAGAAATATATGGGCCAAGAGTTTTTTATGATCCTTTTTTGATCCCAACTACCAAGTCTTTTTAAATTTATTTGAGGGGTTGGTTGTAACAATTGTCTAATATGTATATGTATATATAATTTAATATATATGTATAAAAAAATTACAATCTTATGGAGTCGGCCGAACCCCAGCCCTGGGGTGGCGCCGCCCCTGTTCACCACTACAGCCCGAGCAGGGATATGTGTTTGAGAGAGTGGGGTGAGTGAAAATACACGAAGGAGAAAAGATAGGTAGCAATGCAATGGGTGCAGCACAACCACTCATTCCTAACTTCAAAGGTGAAGAATTTTGGAGCATTGGTATGAAGACTCTACTCAGATCACAAGACTTATGGACATGGTGGAACAAGGCAATATGGATCACGATGACAAAGACTCTACAATTGTTGAAGTGGTTGAAAACTAGCAAATTGCCTTAGCGAAGTTCAACAACCAATTCTTGTGTTCAGAGAAAAGAAAATCTTGTGACGACCAAACAAAGAGACAAGGAATGTGCCAGCCGTAAAGCATTTAAGAGTTATCTTGAAGATGGTGATTTTTACAAGTCTGCATCATTCAGAGACAAAGACCAAGTTGTTTAGGAATCTACCAATTTGGATTCCTAAGATTGGGAATGAATCGTTTTGACACAAGGTAGAAAAGTCTACCTACTACAGAGTTTCGTACAGTACTGTAGCACAAAAAGCATACTTCCCATTGGTTGAATCTGAATTAGTCTCAAACAATTAAATCTCTATCTCTTCAAGGCTCGCGTTTATATATAGAGACCAGGGCACATAAGGAGAAGGTTACCAAAACTTCTGATCTAGTATACATGAAATTAATGAGGAATCAATACTCTCTATAACCTCCATCTCCGTAGCTACAAATTTTCTAAGATCTCGAGCTTAAGGCCTTCAAAGCTCTCGTACATTCCATGTTTTCATACACGAGCATCTTGCTAAGAGCTACTTTCAGAGTTCTTACTTTTTGAGTAAGAATTCAAGTTAAGTTTCTCACTCCTTGAGAAACTTTGGTGGAACAACACCCAACCATCCAACGTCAACGTTCTGGAAAGAACACAAACATCCAACTCCTTTTGAGCTGGTGGCTGCGCGATATGTTCGCACATCAAGCTGAAGTGAGTGAGTTCACGATGAACTTGGCGAGACCTCATAAAGTGGTGGACAGAAGATCTGCCCGTGACTGCAATAGATTGTGCTTCATCACCCTGTAATGGTTCTAGTGATTTCCAACCTGTGCGGTTGAAGCGTGGAAGTAGGACATTAGGCTCTGAACCACTATAAAAATTATGTGTTATTTACCTGCTTTATTTTCTTGCTCTTTTTTATTTCTGCTTCTGCTTTAAAACCCAACAACCTTCGAAGTTGTTGGTGCATATTCTGCGAAATCAAACAAGTAAAATATTCGACTCCCAAACCAGTTTTCAGATCCAGAACTGACCAGTCACAGTCAGTTATGAAAATAGATGAGTAAAACTCTTATTTATATTTGAATATATATTTCGGTTGCGTACGTTATCCTCTGATTTTGGGACCAACACGGGGTCCTACTGTCGTGTCTACTGTTGATGGTTATAATTATTACGTTGTGTTTGTTGATGATTTTTAACGATTTTTTGGATTTATACTTTGAAAGCTAAGTTGGACTTCTTTTATACCTTGGTGAATTTGAACATGTTTGTATGCAATCATTCTCTAGCACTATTAAAGTTTTTCAAAGTGATAGCAGAATATAATTTGTTAATACTTGCTTTCATGATTTTATGTCTGCCAATGTAATACTGCATCATCTCTCTTGTCTTTAAACACCCCAGCAGAATGGTCATCCGGAACGCACACATCACCATATATTTGAAACAGGCTTGTCCTTATTATTTCATGCCTCTGCTCCTGCCTCCTTATGGTTTGATGTTTTTGCCACTGCAGTTTATATTATTAATCTCATGCCTTGTTTGGTTTTATGCAACAAGTCTCATTTGTTTGATGTTTTATTTGGCTATTGTTGGGGTTTGATTAAAATAAACCCATTAAAGAGGGCCAAAGTGAGGCCCACTAGTGCTCATATAGGCCACACAACGAGCTAGCCCAATCAAAAGCAGTTTCCAGATAAGTTAGAGCTCGATAAATGTAGTCCGATCAACGAGCTGAGCAGTCCGACAATAATTGAGATCTCTTTTTAGAAGAGCGGACTGAGGGAAGCTACATCCAGCGAGCTACCCAATGATCAGAAGAGATGAAAGGATAAGCATGCAAAAATCCCGGAGCTCGTTGGAGATAGAGATGTTGTAACAACCCCGATAAAAGCAAGATCGCTACCCAACGGCTTCGGCAAGGATCCAGGAAACCCTACTGAACTTAAACCCCTATAAATAAACCCTTGTAAGCTAAATTTTGGCATCTAGTTTTTTATCATTATCTTTATACTGAACTTTTACTCTAGTTATATCAGATACCTCTTTGTCAAGCTCGACATCCTGATTGTTGGAGTTCGACTGCATAATTTTTAACATAGCTTCATTAATTTTGTTATAATTCATTTTTCACAATCATTTGATTCATTTTGCTTTACTCTATTCATATTTGTACATTGTTCATTATCTTTCTCTGCTGTATTCGGATCCCAAGTTCCTGGGAGCTCGTATCCATAGGAAACAAACCTCAACAATTTGTCGCCCATCGTGGAGCCTTAGGAACAAATACTCTTGCTAACACTTCTTGTCGGGAATGGCCAACGACGTAAACACTACTAACTGGAGTGCAGACTATACAGGAGAACTACACCACCTCCCAGGCATAGGTCGAGGAACCTCACCAGGAACCGGGCGAGGAGCACCCCCAGGAGCTGGGCGAGGAAACTTCCTACCGGCAGGCAGGCGCGGAGCTCTGCCAACACTGAACACCAAGAGATTGTGGATGATCTTTTCAAAGCATTCAACTCTACGCCGCTCAACGAATTGGTCTTTCCCCCTCCTCCACCTTCAAGCATGGAAGATCCACACGTGGCTCGATTGGTCAGCAAGGTGCCGGCCACTAAAGCCGCAATGGACAAGATGAGAGCACAAATGGGAGAGATGGCAAGAAGGTACGAGCTCTTTGACAGAGAAAATCGCCGATTGCAACACCAGGCCAACACTTGCCCTATTTTCGAAGGGCCAGGAAGCACTGAGGGGGGACGTCAAACTAATCCAAGGAATCTATAAACTAAATTTTATCAAGCAGAAGAGGATGGTAGCGGGTTGGTAACTCCCCCGAACATCCATCGGACACACAAAGAGGGTCGGCAGGAACTACCCAATCATACTAAGCCACCAGCGCTCATAACAACCGGAGCGGACGTTCAAATAGAGGCTGAATTACTTTGAGTTTTTGATTTCTAGGATTTGGGGTATACCTCTACTGGAGAAGACGATACCGAGATAGAGCTATGCAGAATCGCCTTTCTCTCAGCAGATCACAGAAGCCAAACTGCCAGCACGTTTTACGTCGCCAAGCTTCATACTCAATGGCGGAACGACCGATCTAGAAAACCATGTGGCTGTGTACAAGCAGAAGATGTTCGCGCTAGCAATACCAAGTGCCCAACGAGAAACTAGCATGTGCAAAAGCTTTGGCTCGAGTCTCACCGTCCCTATGCTGCAGCAGTTCATAAACTTATCGAAGAACTCAATATCAACATTTTTCGAACTACATCAAATCTTTTTGCGGCAATACTCGGGCAGTCAGAGGCTAAAAAAGCAGCCCAATAATTTGTACGCAGTGATCCAGAGACTTTGCGAGCCGCTGAGACCCTATCTTTTGAGATTCAATAAGCAGTTGGTGGTGGTGCCGAACCGTCCGAACAGCACTGTTGTACGAGCAGTCACTAAAAGTCTTGACATCGACTCCAACCTCTACCGCGAACTATCGATCTACTCATGCTAGACAATGGATGACACACTCAATAGAGCCTGGGCCCTCATTCAATGGGAGGAGGATGAGCCATACAGTAAGGCGCATCGCAACAGTGGAAGACCCGCACCAAGAGAGGAAAGCTGGCATGAGCGGTGAGATAGGAAACCTCTAAGACCACACCCGTATAACAGGCCTACCTAAATCAACCACGTGGGACCTTAATACACCCTATCCATCGAGCTGGTGGATCTGGTCCAAATTGTGCTCCGCCGAATGGCCGATAAAGTGAAGTGGCCTCAAAAGATAAAGACCGACCCGGCGATGCAAGACACACAGAAGTCCTGCGAGTTCCACAACGGTCACAAGCACACCACCGGGGACTATCAAGTGCTACGACTGGAGGTACAAGAGTTACTTAAGAAGAGACTACTTTTGGAGTACCTTATAGATAAAGGAAAGAGGACATGGAAACGTGAGAAGTAGCCAGATGATAAAAAAGGAGCACCAAGGTGGCACCAAAGTCTTTTGTATCAGTTCGAATAGTAAACTGCATTACTAGTGGATCAAAAATCAGCGGCATAACCCATTCTGCAGCAAAGAAAGCTCGAAGACTTACACGCAAAGAAAGTTCAACACCGCAAAACAATCCAGAGCACATCCCAATCTAATTCACGGATAGCGAAGTACCAGGTTTGGACCATCCACATGATGACACTTTGGTGATTTTGCTATTGATATTGAACTTCCTCGTAAAGAGGTTCCTGGTGGATAATGGGAGCTCAGGGAACATCCTTTTCCTGCACGCCTTAATGGAAATGAATATCCCAGAAGAGAAAATTGTGAAGAGCCAGACACCCTTGATCAGATTCAATGGGGGAGTCCAAATGACCTTCAGGATAGTTATGCTACCTACATACTATGGGGGAGTTCACCATGACGTATCATTCATGGTAATAGACGCACCAAGCGCCTACAACGCGCTCTAGGGTACACCCTCGCTCCACCTTAAAGCTGTGACTTCCACCTACCATCAAGTTGCCAATTTCCCCACTCTTAGGGGGGTATACACGATCAAAGGGGAGCAAAAGCGACCAAGGAATGCTATTACGCGAGCTTCAAGGTCGTCTGCTCACAGCAGCATTTGCCCAACGAACCAGCTCCACCAAGCTCGATCAATTTGAAGAGACGGAGAAAATTTCTCTCGATGAGTCTGATCCAAAGAAGAAGTCCAACATTGGAAGTGGATTAGACCTTAAAGTGCGGAAGAAAATATTGAATTCCTATGTGAAGAAGTACGAGCTTTGAACTGAGCATCCCTCCTCTTTTCTTCTGCTTCTTCCCTCTCCCTTCTCTCGGCCTCCTCTGCTTCTCTCTTTTTCTTATCTTCTTTCTCCTCCTTTTGAAGCTTCTTCTCTTTCTTTCTTTCTTCCTTCTCCTTTTTCGTGTCCTCTTCCCCCTTTTTGACGACATCAAAAAGTGTAGCCACGGTCTGTTTGATAGAAGAGACTGTTTCAGCAGTTTCAGCATCCTTCTTCTCTTTCTCTTCAAGCTTGGCTTTCACTTCTTGTGTCTCCTGCCTTATAGCTTCCAGCATGCCACTGATCACCTTTCTCTCCTCTTCCTTGTTATCAAAATGGTCCAGCCTGAGCCTCTCTGCCTCTTTTTCTTCCTTCTTCTTCTTTTCCAGCTCGGCCAGATAGAGTTTGAGTTTCTTCAGGAATAGGCCATTTCTGATAAGTTTTGCAACTTTTCCAAGTTCGCGGACTTGTCCTTTATTGACTTGAATAGCATGGGTTGTCCTCTCTGCAGTAGTAAAAACTGTAAGTTCATGAGAGAGACAAACTGCTTGCTCCATCTCCTCTTTTTCTAATTCAGCAAAACTCAGTTCAAGTTTTTCTTTCTCCAATTAAGCTTCCAAACTCCTTTGTTGTGCTGCAAGAGTTCTGATTTTTTCAAGCCTAACAACTATTATACTTTGGTAATCTCCTGGAGTTTGAATTGGAGTTTCTTAAATTTTTACTTCTGCTTTTGCAGTTTGAGGGGGAGTAACTGGAGTTTCTGGCACAAATGTAAAGTCAGCAGGAGACAATCTTTTTCTCTCGATGAAAGCTCCACCTTTCTCAGTTGTAAGCAAATTTTTCAGCTTGTAAGCTCGAATAGTTAGAAGCCTCTGCCTGACTTACTCTACTGACATTTGCCTGCTCTCAGTCTGTCCACTCCACTCATTGGCCCACACCTCCTCAGATCTTTAGAAAGTAAGCCCAAGTCTGGCTTGCATGATTGGTTTATCTTTTTCATCCAGCTCGTGCTTCACCAAGTTAAACCTCCTCCACCTTCAGAATTCAGCATTAAGATCAATGGATGTCATGGTGTCTTCCTCAAGAATGTCTGGGTACATAAGCATAACTTCTTCAGTGATCTTCATCTCTATTCTCTCTGAGATCTCAACTGCCCATGGTATGAGGCTGGAGTCTCCAACATCTCTAACTCCTTTGGGTGGGCACCAGTTTTTCAACCTCTCACTGGAATGTGTTGGATGAGGTAGCCCACTCAGAGGGATTCTATAATTATCAAGTTGGGTAGGCTTTTTGAGCGTATCCTTCTTCCTCTTGTCCCAGGGGTGATGCTTCCACCTTCCTTGTTTATCTTGGCTGAAGTTGAGATGGTCTTCTGATTCTGTCTCTGAAGATGAAAAATCCGAAGACGTGAAAGGATAATTAGATTCTGGAATGTCAGTTTTACCTTCCTTTCCATCTTTCCCTCCCTCATCTTTAAAATCTCCTTCGCCAGTTGTGCAGGGTTGGTCGCACCTTTAGTTTCAGCTTCCTTCGCCGGTTGTTCAGGGTCAGTCGCCCTTCCAGTTTTAGCTTCAAGCTCTGGGTTCTCAGCGGTTGTCCTCTTTGGCATCTTTAATACGAATGATTGGGAGTAAATGAAGGAATTTATATTGAGAACACATTGAATGCTCTGGGTTTTCTGGGTTTGAAATTGAGCTGAAATGGAAAAATGGCAGAAAGTGTAACCACTCGAAACCCTTTAGCTATATATAGAGTTTGAAATCCAGATTAGACGGCCAGGATTGTGTTGACTAAAATGAGATCAACGAATGGGATTAGCCACCTGTTAATTCTCTATGATGATCGACACATGGCAACTCAGGAATGGTTCGCATCTGCCTTGCATTCAATACGACGTATGTGATAAGCTATATTTTGAATTCGTAATGACCTACCTCTTGTACTGAACACTTAATACTGACTTTGAGTTCAGTTTTTCAGTTTCTAAACCAAGAGCTCGGACTAAGTTTAAGTTCACAACTTTCTTTCAAAGAAATCCAAAATTGAAAACTTAAAACTTAGTTTTCTGGTTTACGTTTTTCAGTTTCTTCGCCAATACCACTCAATGAGAAAAAAATGGCTAAGTATAGATTCCTAAACTGAAAACTGAGTGCAAAATCCATAAAACTAAAAATTTCAATTCATTAGATCTTTAAATTCCTTCAACGACACCACTTGAATTTTCAGTGAGATTCAAAGGCTGAAAACTCAGAGCTAGGACTCAGTTTTAATCCGCATCTACTCCTCTTCAATTTGAATTTCATCAATCTTGAGTAAATCAAATTCAAAATTTCATCAAGCTGAAAACTGAGAGCTGGGACTCATTTTTAATCCACATCTACTCCTCTTTAAATGAGATTTCATCAAACTCAAGTAACCCAAATTTGATGCACAATTCTTTGAATCTGGTTTCTGGTAGAGGCTTGGTGAAGATATCTGCTAATTGATCTTCAGTTCTTATAAACTCCAGAGAGATATCCTTCTTCTCTACATGAACTCTGATGAAATGATGTCGGATATCAATATGCCTTGTTCTTGAGTGGTGAACTGGATTTTTGGTGATACACATAGCACTGCTATTATCAAAATAAATTGGCACGCATCCAGTTTGGACTTCATATTCCAGCAATTGTTGCTTGATCCACATAACTTGAGCACAGCAACTAGCAGCTGCTACATATTTAGCTTCGGTGGTAGATGTAGCTACGAAATGTTGCTTCTTGCTAAACCCACTAATGAGTTTATAGCCTAAGAACTGACAAGTTCTACTTGTTCTCTTCCGATCAATTCGGCAACTTCCAGAATCTGAATCTGAATAAGCATTTAGACTTAGTTCATCAGTTTTAGGATACCAGATACCTAAGGACTCAGTTCCTTTCAGGTACTTCAAAATTCTCTTTGCAGCTTACATGTGCGATTTCTTGGGATTAGCTTGAAATCTCGCACAAACACCAACATCATAGAGATATCTGGCTTACTCATGGTCAGATATAACAAAGAACCTATGAATCTTCTATAGCTCATTGGGGTGACATGTTCTCCTTCTTCATCAAGGTTGATATGTGCACTGGGGCTCATAGGAATCCTCAAAGCTTTAGTTTTCTCCGGGAAAAACTTGTTTATCAAATCCTTGGTATAATTCCTGTGGTTGATGAAGATTCCTCCTTCAGACTGAATAACTTGAAGACCGAGGAAATATGTCATCTTGCCCATCATGCTCATCTAAAAATTGTTTTGCATCAATTGGGAAAACTTCTCGCATAACTCCATGTTTTTGCATCCAAAGATAATATCATCGACATATATTTGAACTAACAGAATGTCAGTTCCATCCTTGATTCTGTAAAGAGTTGAGTCAATTTTTCCTTTCTGAAAACCATTATTGAGAAGAAACTGAGACAGAGTCTCATACCAAGCTCTGTGTGATTGCTTCAACCCATATAGAGTCTTTCTCAATTTGTAAACTTGGTTTGCTTCTTTGAAGCGTGGGGACTATTCAACATAGACTTCTTCTTTCAGTTCCCCATTCAGAAACGCACTATTCACATCCATCTAAAAAACTTTGAAGTTATGATGTGCAGCATAAGCTAAGAACAATTTGATGGCTTCAAGTCCGGCAACTGGAGCAAAAGTTCCATTCAAATCAATGCCTTCACATTATGCATATCCTTTCGCAACCAATCTTGCTTTGTTCCTCACGATCGTGTCTGTTTTATCTCGCTTGTTCTTGAAAATCCATTTTCTTCCAATAACGGATTGGTGAGTTGGTGTGTCCACCAAGAACCATACATTGTTGTGAGTCAGTTAACTTCAATGCATTTGATATCTTCGTTGGATCTGACTGTTGAAAAATAAAACACGATAGAAGAGCACTTCCTTGGCGTGTGCGAACTGGGTTTGCAATGTTGTCCAACACAGCATCTTCAGGATGATATCTCAACCACCTTGGCTTCTGGAGCTGACTGACTTCAATAGGTTGAGTAGAGGATCCTGGAAAGTCAGTTCCTAAAACTGGAATAGAGGTTAGAGTAGAATCAAAACTCAGTTCTTCCTCTCTTAAAGCTTGAACTTCCAAAACTGGAACTAGATCCTGCATAGAAACTTAATTATTAGTTTCATTCGATCCTTCAACTCCAGTTTTGCTTTCTTCAGTTTCCAGTTCTGCATCTTCTGTAACGACTTCTTGAGGTCGGGCATTTTTATTTTGAGCAACTCCAGTTTAAGCAACTTCAGTTTCGCCATTTTCAGTTCCAGCTTGAGCATATTCATTTTGAGCTCCATTTCTGATTCCCCTTGATTTGTGGCTTTGTTTAAGGTTAGGGAATCTAAGGCCTCAGCAAGTACAATAGCAACACTAGCCTCTTCGGCAGGTTGCAATCCAGTCGAGCCAACTAAAGAATTAGATGTTTCATTTATAGATCTAGTATGAGAAATCAAAACTGGAACATTATCATCATTTTCAAAACTCAGTTTCTCATTGACATCCTTGATCTCATGAGTGTCTAACTCAAGTTCTTTTAAGGTCCTGTGCATTACAATAAACTCATCAAATTTAACATTGCATGCACAAGTCCCGTAGTCTTGTTGAGTACCGTATATCCCTTGTTTGAAGGATCTCTATGACCAAGGAACACTCCATCAGCTTTTGCACTAAAGGTATTCACTTTTAATTTTCCATTATTGTGAATATAACATGGCGAACCGAAAACATGTAGATGAGTTATAAAAGGCTTACGATCATCGTAGACCTTGTAGGGAGTTTTATGATGACGAATGTTGAAGGCACTTCTATTCTGAGTATAGCATGTCATCATCAAGGCTTCTCCCCAATGTCCTTCTCTTAAACTGGCTTCAGCGAGCATGGTTCTCACTGCTTCTTTGAGTGTCCGATTTCTTCTCTCAGCAAGGCCATTTTATTGAGAAATTCTTGGAGCTGACTTCTCGTGAGCGATTCTGATGTCTGCACAGAAATCAATCAAAGGACCATTGCAGAACTCAGTTCCATTGTCGGACCTTAATCGCTTCACTGTCACTCCTATGTCATTTTGAACTCTCATTATCAGTTTTGGAAGCTGGAGTTTGACCTCGTCTTTTGTCTTCAATAACCTCATCCAAGTATACCTCGAGTAGTCATCAAAAACTACAAGAGTGAATCTCTTTCCTCTGATCGTGGGTGGCTTGACAGGTCCAAATAGATCCATGTGTAGCAACTCCAGTATCCTATATGTGCTCGCTGTTACAGGACATTTCTTAATCGAAACTTTAGTTTGCTTTCCCATCTGGCAAGCTCTGCAGATTCTGTACTTCTTGAATCCAGTTTGAGGTAGATCTTCAACTAATTTGTGCTATGCAAGATGTCTGATCGAGTTGAAGTTGAGGTGGCTCAATCGTTTGTGCTAAAGCCAGTTAGTGCCTTCTTGGGAGCTTGTTGCAACAAGGTAAGTGTCAGCTTGGCCACTCTCCCAATCCACAACATAGAGACCTCCTTTCCTGATTCCTTCGAGGCTGATCTCCTTCAAATCTTTGTCTTTGATATGGCACTGGATTTGGAAAATGTCACCTCAAATCCGCTCTCAATTAATTGACTAATGCTCAATAGCTTGTAATTGAGGTTGGTGACCAAAGATACGTTCTTGATTGCAATTCCATTATATTTCACGCATCTTTTGCCAATGACTCTCCCCTTTAAATCATCACCAAATACCACAGGGGGTCCTCTCGCCATTTCCAGTTTTGAGAGTAAGTCTCTTTCTCCCGTCATGTGTGCGGAACATCCACTATTTAGAATCCAAGCTCTCCTCTTCTTCTGGAGCTAATTCTGATGTCCCTGTACCTGCAACACAAAGAAAGTTAGACTCTAGGTACCCGAGCTTCTGCGGGTCCTGCTATGTTAGTCTTTTGGATCCACCCTTTGGGAATTCAAACTTGCTTCACAATAATCATTGGTGATTTCATTTCCACCTTAGTCTTCCTTATGAAATAATGAATTTTATTTGGATGCATTGCAGAAGGAATCATGGATATGTGTGAACTCTTTATGGAAACTGAGTTCCTATAAGAGTCTCGAAATCCTAGTCTCGGATATGAAATCTTCTTAGCTTTTAAAACTGAAACTTGGTTGGGCTCAAACCTCAAGTAGGTGTTACCCCTACTAGGATAAATTCTTTTCTTATAAGATTTATGATTAAAGGACCTCGGATTTTTGAAATCCGGATGTGAAACTAATTTTCTCAATTCAGTTTCAGTTGTTGAAACTGACTACATTGCAATCGGAACCAAAGTGATTTCCAAAAAAAAAAACTAATCTAAGAAATGAAATAGGAAAGAATCCAGGTATCTCATATTCTACCAAAAAAAGAGATCATTCTTTTCTTGCTGGAGAATTCAACAAATGACAAGCCTCCAAGAGGGATGCTGAATGAAGTAACAGCCAAATTTAATTGCTCCAGAACATTAATTTCAAGGATATGGAAAGTTGCAAAACAACAAAGATTAAGAGGCGAGGTTCTACAAGTGATAGGCAAAAGACATGATAGAATCAGAAAGCTCAAACATGAGGTAAACTATTATCAAATTTCACAAGTTCATTATCAGAAAAGAGGTTCAATAAGAGCACTTGTTGATAGCATAAAGATTCTTAGGTTTAATGTGGGAAGATAGGCTAAAATGAACTTGAACAGAGCACACACAAATGCAATTAAACCATATTTGACAACTCCGAACAAACTGTTATGATTGAGTTTCAGTTTACAAGCCATATCATATGACAATGTTTTGAAGAAGCTTAAATTCAAGCCCATGGAGAATATTGTTCACATAGATGAGAAATGGTTTTACCTAATGTTGTTGTGCTAGTAGCTATGAAATTTATACGCAAGTGCACGTATGTCTAAACAAGTAATACAGATCTAAGTCCAGATATCGTACCCAAGGGAGTGAAAGTGAATCGTGCACATTCTATTGCTTGTAAATTAAAGTTGTTTTGTGATTTCTCCAAACAAAAATAACAAGAAAGCATATAAAATGAGACCAAACAGTGCTAAAACAATTAATACTATTTCTTCCCACAAAATAATCATAAACAAATAGAATATGGTTTTAAAATCAATTATAAAATGCACTCGGGTTAATGACTTTTGTTTATCTCCTCTCGTATATGCTATAGCATTGTTCAAGCATCAACTCTGGTTCTTGCAACCACACTCTTTTCTGTCTAGACTATCATCATAGCTCTAGATCTATGTTTTCTGGCTAACCTTCATATGTCTATGATAGATTTTGCCTTTAAACATACTACTTTAGAACAGGGGTTCTTGCAAGTCTTAGATTCCATGTATATCTACACTAGAGATCAAGATTGACTATGATTCCCTCATCCTAGATCTCCTCTCGGTCTCACTAGGCGAGATTTCTACCTGCCACTGTCGTGTTTAGATAAACAAACAAACCAGAATCAAAATCAAACACCAGATTTATCACAAGAACAGCTTCAACATATATTCAAGAAGAACAACTAGTCAATAACCCGAGCTTAAAGAGTTTAGCTCATGCTTACATAAGATAAAAAGCAAATAACATTCAAACTCATGGCTACGAACATCATCCACGTAAAAATATCAAACAAGTTTTGCAAGATAAAGATAAACAATTCGTGATTTTTGCAACTGCCACTGCTGCCTCTCACGAACTCTTCGTTCTCCTTGCCCAAAAACCTATGCGGATCTCTCTTTTTTGAATAATTGTTATCTCTCTCTCTGTTGTTCTCTCTCCTTTCTCAAAATATCTCCCCTGTCTCCTTTCAACTTCATCCAGGCCTTACACGTGGCTCCTCTTTCTGCCTCCCAGCTCTGACAGTTCTCCTGGGCGACACGTGTCTGCTTTTGGGACAAGATCTGAAAAGTGCTACGATCCTGTCTGCTGTGGTCCCGGATGATCTTCATTAGAATTCTGGCCATGCTTGATCTTCATTAGAATTCTGGCCATGCTTTTCCTATGCTACAACATCATATCAATCTTTCTTGCTTCTGTCATGCTCCAGGATAATGAGGCCTGTGATACTATTCAAACAATTCCTTTTGCAAAACTCAAAGTTAACACAATTACTACAAAATAGACCCAAATTTCATATACTAACCAAATTACCTATATTATACTATTTATCCTATAAAACAAACCTAATTTAGTGTATAATTAACTAGACTAGACACAAAATAATAACTTTTTAAGAGAGTTATCACTCCCCCAAACTTAAGATGTTGCTTGTCCCCAAGCAACAAAGACTCAAACAAAACAAAAGGACCTTAATTTACATATTCTTGTCTTGAAGCTTTCAGTTCACACCAAAGAAATAAAGAAGAAAAATTTCATTCATAACTCCTAAGTAATCAAGCTTCAGCCACCACAATTTAATAAGTTTAATCAAAGCAGTTTAAACTAGCTTGACAATCAAAGTTGCAAAACTTTTCAGCAAGATAGCTAACAAGTGCTACAAGTTTAAACTCAACTTTCATTTCAGCTCTCATGATCATTGATGCCACTGTTTTTGACTACCTTCAAACTTTAGCACATTCTCCACTAATCGAAATTATATCACATCAAGATCAAAAGGTCTTTTTGAGCTTCTAATGTAAGGCTGTGACTAAGGTATGGACATTCTGGAAAAAGTGACAAGTAGATTTGAGAGGCATGCTATAGGTCTTTCACTTAGGATTTATTCTTGAGATAAAATAGGAAGAACTACAGACCCTTTTCAAGCTTAAAAGCTCTTTTTCTAGATGGTTATTTGTCCCATCTAATTTTCTATTTTTCTACTCTTTTCTCTTCTTCTTTTTTTTTTATATGTATATACACATGCTACTTACAGGCTGCAGCATGGTTTATTCACAAACAAGCTCTCAGGCTCCTACATAATCAATCTATTGCATTCCTATCCTTCTCTTATTTTTCTGACTGCTAAATGGGAGAACCTACACAAGCCTACCTCTCAAATCAGGGTGAGTGTATGGGTAATTAGCTCACATCTTTTATGGTCAAAATCAATGAAAAGGCTCAAGGATCAAATCTAGGTGCAAAGGTACTTAATATGCAATGAAAAGAACTTTCGTAAGCACAAAGATGAAGAGACTGCCTAAATCATTTCTTCATGTAATACTCATTCAAATTTCGTCTCAAATGGCCTAACATTTTAAGGTAGGTGCCATCTCACATGTTCTTTTCTCAGCACAACTAAAGTACCATTTAAACTCAAGCACATAGCATATCAGGTTTTCAAAAACTAAATGACCGCAACTTTGTTCTTCAAGCTAGTCTATCATCCTAAAATTAAACTTGAAAATCTTGGGGGCTGACTCTCAATCACTAAGTTATCATTCATGAAATTTCGAGAGAGAGAGATTACTCACACACCCGCATCATTAAGCTCAAGACAAGATAATAGACACACTATCAATACTTCATAACATTCACTTAAAGCACCAACTAGACAAACTAAACATCCATTCAAAATAAAGACATCAACTTAAACTAAGCAAACTAAAAACAACAGGTTCAAACAATCACCCAACACATCCACACAAACACAAAATTAAAATGGAGTTTTTGTTCAAAGGGTAGAGTTTAGAGTTGACCACAGCCTCAAGTAGGCTTCTTTTTCTTTCCCACAGCAGACGTTCCTTTCTCAGCTTTCTTGCCTTCCACCTTCTTTACCAACTCTTAAGTTTGGAACTGCATCTCCATCATCATAGTGTGAAGGTCTTCAAATTCCTTCAGGATTTGGGTGCTTTGCTCGGAGATGTCATCCAATTTTCCCAGCAAAACCTGCACAGAAATTTGGTTAACTGAAGAAGGCTCCACTCCTTCTCTTTTCTGGGAATTCTCGTGCCTTTGGCGCAGATATTCGACATTGAAGTGAGTTCTCATAGTCTTGCGTGGCTCTTCATTGTGAAAGGGGACTCCAGCTTTCTTGCACAATTCAGAAATCAAGGAAGGACATAAAAGTGGTCCTCGTTCCTTCGAGGCAGAGTAACCAACAACATCAACCAAAAATGGTGCGTAGTTGATCGGTTCACCCTTCAGAATGGCAGCAATCATCAAGATGGGGTCCTGACCGATGTTGGTATTATGGGTGGTCGGACTAATCCTGTTCTTCAAAAACTGCAGCCACAAATTTGCCTCCGAATGCAGGAACTTGGAAATCACGTATTTGTTATCTTTGGCCTCATCGTTCCAATGTGCTCCTGGGAGTCCTACCACCTTCAAGGCGTTGTCCAACTGCTTCTTTGTGGGTGCAAGACAGATCTCCATGAACTCATCAGGTTCAGAAGCATGAGTTCCGAATACCTCATGAATAGCTTCAGCATTTAATCTCACTTCTTTTCCTCGGACAATAGCTACAATTTCAGGCCTCTCAGTAGATGGTTGCTCACAGTTTGCATAAAACTCTTTGACCAATGCAATGATAGGAAAAGGCGGTGGTACCACAAAATTTTCCCACCCCTGCTGCTCAATCTGCTTCATCAAATCCGCAGGTAAAACTTTCAAATTCTTGATCCTCTTTCAGTTAACAGCTGCCTTTCCATGACAAATTTCATTCTTTCCTTGTGCAACTTGGATGAGAAATTTGGGAGATTGTCAATGTTATCTGGAGTCAACACCTTTCCTTCATCCACCTTTGTTTTCCCTTTCTTGATTTATTCCCTCTAACTCACTTGTTCCTTTTTCTGAGACTTGCCAGATGTCTCTCCTTCTTATACTGCCACCACTATAATCCTCCTCCCTGTCTTAGGATTTCTTGGAATTGGCTCTTGCTTGCTTGTTGGCACTTCTTCTTCCCTCTTTCTCTTGTTAACTTTCTTCGGTGGTTCCTCCTCTTCTTCCTCTGATTTGTCCTCTTCTTCACCAGATTCCTCTTCCTCAGCTTCTGACTTTTCCAACTCTTCTTCTGATTCTTGTTCACCTGACACTTGCTCTTCTGATGCAGCAACATCACTTTCTTCTGAGTTTTGTTCATCCTCAGATTTTGCATTAACTTCCTCACTCTCTTGACTCGCTTCTTCCTCTTGTTCTGCATCTTCACTTTCTTCATTTTCAGAGATTTCCTCCTCGGATTGCTTCTTATCCTCAGTCTTCTTTTGTCTTGATTCCTTTATTGGGGTAACTGTCTTTTTGGGTTGGGTCTTGGATACTGGCTTTTTCTGCTCCTTCTGTTTTGTGCTTGAGGAAGATGGAGTGGTCTTCTTGCTTCCTGCTAATTTTTCCCGTGCTACTTCGACCAACCGCAATTGTTCAGCAGCATGAATCAGTTTCTTCAGACCTTCTCTCTCCCTTTTTGCTTTCTCAGATTGTGTTTCCTTCTTTGCAACAGGTGTATCTTCATCATGCACCTCTACAGGGTTGTCTGCACTTGTTTTAGGAAGCTTTGCATTCCTTCTCGCCATAGTTGCAACTGCAGTTTGGCTGGACCTTTGCACTGGCTTCTCCTGTGCTTTCCCCTTCTTTTCCGAACTAGGGATTGGACTTTCTGCTATTGAACCAGGCTTTCTTTTTGCGGGTTGTTTAGTTTTCATCCTTGATGTTTCTGTACCCAGCCCACTCAAAGAATAAGTACTAGATATCTTTTCAAACACAATGCACAGATAATTTTCCCAAATTCTAACAAAAAAAAAACAAACTATGTCGCAACAGTTCATCCAAGCAAGGAAAATACCCTCCACCAAACTTTATGCGTCAGTAAAAATTCAGAAAGTTTGGCTCACAGACTTCAAGAAAAATAAGAGTTTTAGATAATTTCCTTTACTCGAATCCAAATTTTCAAGCAACCCTTAGAGAAAAAACATCTTACCCCTTTTTGTCTCGCACACATAAAACATACTACCATTTAGCCCTAACAAGACAACTACCCATCACAATGCAGTGTCCTCAAACATCAAATATGGAATTCGCAAGAAGTTTCACACCAAAATTTACAGAAAAACCAAAATCCCAAACAATTTTTCAGAAAGTTCAAACTTGAAAATTACCGTTGGTTGCATGTTTCTCCATGTTTTCTCACTAATCGCAGTTCGCATAATCAACATATGAAATAAAAGAGACGGAGTACTTACATTGACTCTTTAACCTCACAGACCTTTGGCTTTTCTTGTTCAATTTGTCGCTTTCTTCTTCCAATTACCCAAAGTGGTGAGGTTTTCTTTTTCAGAATTCTCAAATGCAGAAGATATATATATAAAACTAGAAAACCCTTCGACTTCTTGTGAAACGACACATTATAAAATTCAAAATTTAACCACCACAAATTAACCTGCCAAAAAGTGACTCTGCCTCTGATGACATCAGCAGCGACAGTTCCTCAGCGGTTATTTGCCTTCCATGTGTCCCTTTTCTGTAAAATTTCTGTAGTTAATTTTCTTACTCGGTGCAAAATATATATATATACATAAATTTTTCAGATTTTCCCTAATCTATTATACTAAAACTTAAAAAATATTATAAGATATAAGAAATTAACTCTAAATTTACTCTAACGTATGGAATTTAACTACCTATAATATAGAAATCATGCTATTTACATGCTGTAGCAAACATAAATAAATACTACTAAACTAATTATAAAACATATAATAAAATGCATTAAATTAAAAATGTTACTCCCTGAACCAATTTTTACGCTATTTTGATGACATTCCTTCCAATGGTTCAGGGGCTCCGATGCTTAAGGTTCTTCAATGCGAATGGAAGCCTTTTCCCTGTCTATGCTTCCTCCATGATAATGCTTCACCCTAGCTCCATTTACTTTGAATGTTTCTCCAGTGTCCTCATTCTTCAAATCCACTGCTCCATGTGGATACACCTTGACCACTACAAAGGGTCCTGACCACCGAGATTTCAGCTTCCCTGGGAAAAACTTCAGCCTTGAGTTGAATAACAAAACTCTCTGTCCTTCTTCAAATTTCCTCTCAAAAATCCTGCTGTCATGCCATTTCTTGACCTTCTCTTTATACAACTTGGCATTTTCATATGACTGCAGCCTCAGTTCGTCAAGCTCATTCAACTGCAACATCCTCCTTGCACCACTGCACTTCGGATCCAAATTCAGCTTCCTTGTTGCCCAATATGCTTTATGCTCTAACTCCAAAGGTAAGTGACAAGCTTTCCCAAAAACCAACTTATAAGGTGACATTCCCAAAAGAGTTTTATAAGCAGTCCTGTAGGCCTAGAGTGAATCATCTAGGTGCTTAGACCAATCCTTCCTGGTCACATTCACCACCTTCTCAAGAACACTCTTTACTTCCCGGTTGGAAAGCTCTGCTAGCCCATTAGTTTGTGGATGGTAAGCTGTGGAAACTCTGTGGGTGACATTATACTTAGCCAACATTGCAGACAAACTTTTATTGATGAAGTGAGTACCTTCATCACTGATTAAAGCTGTTGGTGTGCCAAATCTGGTAAAAATGTTTCTGTGGAGGAACTTCATTACTGTAGCTGAATCATTGCGGGCACAAGCACATGCTTCAACCCATCTAGACACATAATCTACTGCCAATAAAATATACTCATTCCCAAAAGATTTTGGAAATGGACCCATAAAATCCATTCCCCACACATCAAACAATTCCACCTCGATTATGTTGTTCAATGGCATTGCATTTCTAGCAGGCAAGTTTCCAACCCTCTGACACCTATCACAATTCTTCACAAATGAGAATGAATCTTAAAAAATATTGGGCCAGAAGAAACCTGACTGAAGAACTTTTGCAGCTGTTCTCTGTCCACCATAATGCCCTCCATATGCTGCAGCATGGCAGTCTGCCAAAATTGCTTGCATATTTTTCTCTGGTACACATCTCCTAAAGACTTGATCTGATCCTTGTCTGTACAGCATTGGATCATCCCAATAATAGTACTTCGCATCATGGAGAAATCTCTTCAACTTCTGTCCCTTGACTCCATAAGGTTTCCTCCCAGTAGCCAAATAGTTAGCTATATCAGCATACCATGGGGCTTCCTCTTCGCATCTCATCAGCTGCTCATCTGGAAATTTATCATTTACTTGCTCAAT
>JAPKLW010005748.1:1866-19655 GCA_026898455.1 Plectranthus barbatus | reverse complement strand
TCTAAATTAATCGTCACCTCTCGGTCCTTGAATTAATCTAGAATTATAGAATAAACACAGGAATCATGAACCTAATTAATTAATCCAAACATGCATCCATAATAATATCAACCCCTAGAACCCGCTAGGGTTTCTAGCCACTCATCGTAGATAGAAATCAAAAATAAAACATATTCAATTGCATAAAAGTAAAGAACTTACAAAAAATAAAGGGTTTCATGTTTCCCAAGTCTCCAAACTCTCAAAACCAAATTGTAGAATGAAAATATGATGATTGTTACTGAAAAATCGAACTTACATACGTATTTATAGTGGTGGATGTGTATCCTATCAAATCTGGGGCTAAAGATATAAATAAATCCGTTTTTCCTCAAATTTTCGCTCCAGCAGACACCTCACGTCGATCGACGTGGGTTCTTGGTCGGCGTCGATCGATGCCAATTGGCGTCTGTCGACGCAGCTTCTCGCCCCTTCTGCGCGGTCTCACGGTTTTGGCGATAACTTTCTCTCCCGAACTCCGATTGACCCGATTCCAGTTGCATTGGAGAGCTAACTCAAAGCATCATCCATTGCCATGTGCCAATAGCTCAAATTCCTCTTGTGGAAGAACTCTTCACTGCTACTCTTACACGTCACTGCTTCCGGAACGGATTTCTCGTGAACTTAGGCCTAAAACCCTACAAAAACACCAAAATGCGCATAATACCACCGAATATAGACTCATGCATAGAATATATATATAAACTCAATAAAACTACATAAAATAGTAGAGAATAATATGGATAAGCGAGTAAAATAATGAGCTTATCAGCAGTATAATCTCTGTAATTGCAGTGTCTCCAGCGACGGCGCCCATGACTTCAAGATACATATCCATTAGTCCCTTGCAGTCTTCAATCATTAGCTTACGGAGGGTTATTTGTGATTGTCCTTTGCTGCAACTTGGATTCCCAATTGATTTCAAATTTGGACAACTAATTATGGTCAACTCCTCCAGAGAATTCAGAGTGTGTAACCCATCTAATAATTGTCTCAGCTCGGGGCATTTTAATATGTATAGCTTCCACAAATTATGATTTTTATGGAATATCCAATCTGGGAGACATTCCAAACCTTTTAATTCACATAATTGAAGCACCATGATCGATATTCTTGTTCCTTCAATGACACTTAGATTCCTAATCGACTTCAAATTAGGACAATATCCTATGGTCAACTACTCCATGAATTTCAGGGTGTGTAGATCATCGGCTACATCTCTCAACTTTGGGCATTTGTTTATCATCAATCTAGATAGATTCTCACTGTAATGGAATATCCAATCATGAAGGCATTCCAGTTCATCTAATCCTTCTATATGTAATTTTGTGAGCCTAGGAAATGCCTGCACTTAATGTTGTCGAGTTTCAGGAGACTCAATTTCTCCCCACACTTTCAGCTTATTGATCGCTATGAAATCCACAAATTAATTATAGCACACAATGGCAAATAAATTTATATAACCCGAACGTTGTCAAAATCATAGGGAATTGTATACCAAAATTATCCTTTGTACTAAAGTTTTAGAACTTGTTCTTTAAGTGAAAAGAAATTAGGATTTTGGTTTTGAAATTAAAGATTGCAACGAAAGGAAATTAAAAGGTTTTGAAAACAAGAATTAAAGACAGATTCTAGGGCAGACAATCGATCCATTTACATTCACAATTAATCAACTCAGCATTGGTGGAAAATTAGATTCAATTAGTACAATTTCTGAGTCTGGAAATTGCAATTTGTATTACTAATATGTGACTATCTCCTCTCGGTCTCAAGAACACAATCTTAATCAATTCCAATAAACATCAGATTTTAATCCTTACTATTAATTCTACTTTTTGTGACAGAAACAATCGTACTAATTATCTTTTTCCTATTATCAATCTTCACCTCTCAGTCTTTCAATTGATAACTATAAACCTAGATTAAATCTCATCTCTAGATCCTTCATTAAATCTAAATCCAATTAAATTAAACTATGAAGTTGAGTTGAATTAGTCAAGTATGCATCAAGATTGACTACTCAAAGCATTGAAACTGATTACGGTTTTAGGCATAATTTAAATACTGAAAGTTTAATAAATAAAAGATAGAGGGTTCCAACTCTTGTCCACATCCCCGAAACTTATTTCCAACTCAGAGAGTAGAATAAGTTTGAAAATCTGACAAGAGTAGAAATGGTACCTAGCAGTTGATCTCAAACATCAACTTTTTATCCTCTGGAGGGTTGGAATTCACGCGACATTGACTTTCTTGCTTTTAGCACTACGTACTAGTCGACATGTTCCATGTTGATCCACACGGTACCTTCTTGTCGACCCCTATCTTGGTTCAAGTGACCTTCATCAATCTCTCTGCGCCGATCGACACCACGTACGTCGATCGATATAGAGGCCTCAATTTTTGTTTTTTTTAAAACTACAAAGCAGAATTAGAGCACGAAAAAATAAAGATTAAATTGAAAAATTGAAATTAAAGCAAGTAAAAGTTGGATTACCTCCCAAAAATTGCTTTAGTTAATGTCGTAGCTTGACGGTACCTCATTTTCATCTCCACGGAGGTCGGGTCCACACTCGACGACCTCTAGCATCCACCATGAGCACCTTTCCATATCAAATGATAGTAGTGAGCTCGAGAAGAGATGGTGTAATTGACAATTTTTTCATCTCATTCCCTCGCTCCCATTCGATGGCAGTTGTGTCCACATTATCATCTTTGGTTTCATCCACCTCGTCCTCAGATTCTTCAACAGAGGTGATCCGGTTGCACATAGATTGATGCCAAATTTTGTCAATCACAAAGGTGATCTTCTCATCATTTGCTAGAAGGGTTATCTCACCAGTCCGACAGTTGATCACAGCAGCACTCGTGTGTAAGAATTCTCATCCCAAGATCAGGGGCATGTTGTTGCCTTCCTTTATCTCATGCACTACAAAATATGCAGGAAAGATCAGATGACCCACACGAATGAGAACATCCTCAAGTATACCTTTCGAGTGGTATATAGATCAATCCATCATTTACAGAGTAATTGTATTAGGCGTTATTTCTCCGATGTTGAGGCACTTGTAGATTGAGTATGACATTAAATTAGTACTGGCTCCAGTGTCGCATAACACCTTTTGAAATTCTATCCCCTTAATTTCAACTGGGATTGAGAAGCATCCAGGATCACTTCTCTTGATGGCACCTACTTCTGAAGTAGCAGGCTGCACTGCTCGTGAAGTTTAACGATCGAGTTCTCCACGAATTGCTTGTTTTCACTCATCAGCTTCTGGGGAAACTTCATGTATCCTGGTATCCCCCTCAAGGCCTCAATCAATGGAAAGTTGATACTCACCTTCTTCAAGTTTTCCACAAATCTAGAAAACTTTGAGTCCTCTTTTTGCTTGGCAAATCATTGGGAAAGGGCATTGGAGGGGTTGGAGCTACATCTTCCTTGGAATTTCTGCCTTGAAGGGTCTTCTATTTTGACTGGGATGAAGGCGTGTTGATCGCTGCATCTGGATGAACATGTGTGCCTCGGTTAAAAATTCCATGACGGCTGGTGCTCTATGTTGTCCTCTAAGTTTCGGTCGATGTTTGGTGTGTCGACCGAAATATAGGTTTCTCCTGCGAGAAAATCCTCCATCTCTCCCCCAAACTCATTTTGGGGCATCTTTGAACCTTTGTAATTCGTCCCAGACCTTAAAATTATTGCCTTGCATTTTTTTTATTCTTCGAGGTCTTTTTGTTGGTGCCCGAAAGTTATCCTTGCTTGTGTTGCATCCCAAGAGAGGTAGCAATCTAAGTGACTTGAGTCACAATCATCTGCACATGCTTTCCCAAGTGGTCCACCTTTGTGTTTACCCCAGCGACTTCTTGCTAAATCTTTCCAACTTGGTAATCAGAATGCTTGATGAACTTGGAAAGCAATTCATCGATGTTTTCTTTCTTCTTTTCCACCATCTCGCCATTCTAAACATCAAACAAGGTGGAGGAAATTCTACACCATCTGGCTGAACATAAGAGAAACTGGGATGAGCTCTCGGCGGGTAGTGCTAATGTCCCCCTTGTATATATTGATTATGGTGGCCACCTCTATTCATGTAGTTCACCTCAACAGGTTCAACTTGCACCTGTGCTATAGCAACCATGGAAGCATTTGCCGTCAACTTCTGAATATCTCCTTTGACTTTTTCGATCTCTTTCTTGAGCGTGTCACCAGCTTCTTTCTTTTCAATAGCCTTCACTTGAGGCCTTCTCGGGTTAGCCCACTTTTGCATAAGCAATGTCATCTTCATGAATAGTTTGAGAGCCTTATCAACATATTTACTCATAACAGAACCTCCAATTGCGTTATCTACTGATTCTTGAGTCCTCTCATTCATCCCTTTGTAAAAGATGGGTGTCTGCTCCTCAGTATCCACTCCATGTCCGGGACAGCTTCTTAGTAGCTCATTAAACCTGCTTCTTGCCTAAAATAGTGATTCATCTATCCTCTTATGGAACTGCAGAACCTCTATCTTCCTATAAATGATCACATATGGTGGAAGGATTTTGCAGAGGAACATTTCTCAAAGGTCATCCCATGTCCTGATTTTGCTGCAATCCAGGGTTGTAAACAAAGTTCGAGCATAATACCTCAGTGACAATGAGAACAAACGCAACCTGATCACATCCTGACTGAATCCGTTTTGTTTGACAGTGTCACACACCTCAATAAACATTCTCAGGTGTGCGTATGGATCCTACAAAGCTCAGCTACCAAGTTGGTCTGCTAAACTATTTGTATGAGCCCGATTTTAAGTTTGTTATTATTCGCATTAATGCCAATATTAAATCCCTAACTACCGGGCTGTGGTCTGTACTTCCTTGCCATGGCATTGGGATCCTCACCATCGAAATCCTCTCTGAGCCGCCTCTCTATTTCTATCTCCATGTTCCTCCTTAGAACCACATCTCTTTCTACTTATCTTTCTTCCATCAGCTGTATCACCACATCACGCATCTGATTCACCTCTTGGATGAGCAAGAGAGTGTTCCTTGCTTTAATCTGAGCTTCTGGATCTTCCAGAGCTGGCATCTCAGGATCATCCTTCTGATTCTTATTCTGTGGAGGCTCTATCTCAGTTCTTGTGTTGTTCTTCTTCTTGCTATGTTGTTTTTCAGGTTGTTATCTCGATCTCAGGGTCAAAGACTTTGAGTGGTTTGCCCTGAGCTTGTTTATTCATGCACCACCTGAGAAGACAAACAAATGCAGGATATGAGTTAGCATCGAGCGACACGGGGTGTGTTGAAAAATACGAGAAAACCTTATTTGTCGATCGATGCACGAGATATCAATCGAAATGGAGACCAATAGCAACAAACACGCACGCACATGAACCAATAGAAATAAGAAAAAAAATAAAGCTCAATCCAGTAAATTTAAAAACATATTAGCAATAGAAAAAATTCTAACAAATCCCCGACAACGATGCCAATTTGATCGCTGTGAAATCCACAGATTAATTATAGCACACAGCCGCAAATAAATTTATATAACACGAAGGTTGTCGAACCCTTACGGAATTGTATGTCAAAATTATCCCATATACTAGCAAACATAAATTAGGATTTTGGTTTTAATATTAAAGATTGCAAATAACATAAATTAAAGGGTTATGTAAACTAGAATTAAAGATACAGATTCTAGGCATCCATCTACAAGCACCATTAATCAACTCATCTTTGGTGGGAAATCGAAAACCTGCGAAATCAGACCATGACAAGCATAGTAACCTCTATAATCAACTCATGCATGAAATAAACTTTAAAATAAATATTAAACACATAAAACAAAGAAGAAAAATGTGGATAAGTGAGTCCACTTACAAGCTTATCACTTATCTATACTACGTAACTTGAGCCTTTCGAGTGCCGGAAACACAATAATTGTCCCTTGCCAAACTCTAATGTTGTCAATTCCATATAATGAAGAATTTATAAACTTCATATTGCTCGATTCTATCAAAGAAAGTTGTATGAGATTTGGCAGGTGGCCCAGCATGGGAATCTCTACACATTACACACAATTAGAGAGAGTTATTTACACCAACTTTTTTAGTTTTACCCAAGAACCCTGAGGCTCATCTAGAACTACCATCTTCAAGGTCCATAATGGAAATATTTGTCCGCATAATCAATAAATCTCTCACTTCTTGAGATATGGGTGCGATTGGAAACCTTCTAACACATCCTCATATTCATTTTCATATCGATAACATACCTAGTAGTACGCCAACTAGACTAAGTTTAGATTATGAAAAATATTAGCTTTCTTAGCATCTTCTTTACTTCGCACAAATCTCAAATTAAAAATACTATGTTTTCCTTAGAGATCTTACAAACTTCAGCGCTCTTTGATTTTCCAACCATTCTCGTAGCTCACTATGAAGTGAGTTTGTGTTTGGAGAGAATTTAATCTCTCAATATTAGAAGGACAAATTACATTATCACTAATATAAGGATGATGACAATGATAAAGATGTCTTAAGCTAATCAAGTACTTTACTGTTCCTGGCAATTTCTTCAGAAACTGCGTGTCCGCTCTTAATGTTTGCAAATGATGGAGTTCACTAATCGAATTTTGCAAATATATAATACACGTCTTTGAAATAACTAATTTTCTCAAATGTATCAACTTCCCAATCGAACTCCATTCCATCTATTCAACTGGATACCTAATAGTCTCCGACTCGAAATTAAGAACATGCAAACACTTGAAGTCTGAAAACTTGAATTATGAGATGTTACCTTTGAAGAATAATGTACGCAAATATTTTTTTCTCTTTTGAGATACAATTTAATTCACCTTTATGTGTCACGTATCGAGATTTGAAAGAGCCTAAAACCGAACTACCTAGATGATGCACAAGATCGTGCATCACACGTATTTCTTCATCTTTGTCATCATTTTTTGGCACAACTTGCAGTAAGAATTGTTTTAGAGAACATTTATAAATTTGTTACTCAGACTCCATATCACTTGTTTCACCAAGTTTAAGAGTCCCTTGTGCCATCCAAAGCTCAATCAGCTCCTGCTTCACCATTGTGTAGCCTTTTGAAAAATTAAACAGTGAGCAAAGCAAATCTTGAGTTATGGTGAAGACAAGTTATCATTGCTCAATCTCAATATTCCTAAGATGTTATTTCTTTCATCATCGGGAAGCTATTTTTGTTCTATTGAGAGCCACTCTTCTTCAGATTTGTGACGCAACACTCCCCCAAGTACTTTTGCAACTAAGGGCAAACCTTAGCATCATTTCGCAATCTTTCTTCCACTAGTTTCAAATTTAGATTGAATTGAATTTTTCTTAATTATAGACTAATTGCCATCATCTGATAATGCCTTTTAGAGGTGAGTTCCTACTGCTGATAATGCCATTTCCCTTCAGAGAATTAACTCCAAACAATTAACTAATAAAATATGTCCATTTGGAAGGATCTTCATTCTAGAGGTCATCAAGAACAAGAAAATAAGTTTTAGCTTTTAAATCTTCCTCAATGTTTTTTAGAAGACCTTGAATAGTCTAAAATTCTTCATGAGCTTTAGCCTTGAACGATATCTGAAACATTTTTGATGTAACTTCCTTATTCTCGGCTTCATCTGTTTGGGAAGATAACAATGCGAGGAACTTCTTGAAAATAATGAGTGGATCAAAAGTTCGAGAAACATGCACCCACCTTTGACATTCAAATCGAGTCTTCCCCATCCCACCCATTCCCACAACCGCAAGGATGGAGATCTTGTCTCCTCTGGATTCTTGGTCATCATCTCAACAATATTTGGCACCCCAAAAGGGGGTTTATATCGAACGTCACAGATCCCTCATTTTGATAAGCATGCATAAGGGAAAAAAGATAATATCAATAAGTTGGTGCAACAAAAATTAAGGACATACTTCGATGGATTGAGGAATAATGCTTGGAGTTGATTCAAAGCATTGATTTAAATTTCATGCAGAAGCGATAAGCAAAAGTGTTCAACAAATGTTTATCAGGATGATGGAGGTGTGGCTCGCAACCTATGGCAAAATGATCATAAGGAAAAAATCAAAATTAATATGAGCTCGATCAATACATGATATGCTACGACATCAATTAAGTTAAAATCATAATTCAACATAAAGCAAAAGATGGAGTTCATGTATGAGGACATGACTCCTCACTTTGTACCAAGGACAACAAAGAAATGTTTTAAATTACATGAATTTCAAATGAGCATGACACTTGGTCAAATCACTTCAAGGCTTCAGAAGACACAACCCCCTCCACAGTTCCTCCATCTCCCGTCACTTGTTACCTACATGTAGGGAAAACACATGTAGGGCTAAGTACACGAATGTACCCAGTGAGCACGGTGCCAAAAATAGATAAGCATACATATATATATGGTTACGCTAGTCATCACACAAGCATATCACAAGGTTTTTATGGAAATATGACTTGTGCACGCTCAAAACATTTACCTCACCGGGTTATCCCAAGTCATTTGTGGTACCAAAATAAATTATCATCAATATTTCAATCATTCATAAATGGGTAAGATGAGAGTGGCCACTTGCCATCTACCAGTAAGGGGAATCTGAGCCTTACCTCGCCAAGAAGGGAATCCGAGCCTGTGGCACTAGTGCACTAGTTCACGAGATCACAACAATTCATCAAACACATTGGGAGAACACATGTTTAACCCACGATTCATAAATCATATCACAAGATAATCATACTGCTACCAAATCATTGTACTGACGAACCACTTTGAAAACAAAACCATTATTTTCATTTTTCAAGAACATTTTGTAAAACCGCACATGCATCATATATTAGTGCCCACTGATGAGTTCATATTTTCACTCATTATTGGTTTGATTTATCATTGTTTTTCATTTCATTTTCATTTGTTTTAGTTATTTTTATTGCATGAATCACTCTAGGAGGGTATTGCGCTTGTAGTGGTGTATTTTTGTAGGTTTCAAGTCGAATTCACAGAACATCCATTTCGAAAGCAGTGACGTTCAAGAGTAGCAGTGAAGGATTTCTCCACACAAGGAATTCGAGCTATTGGAGCATGACATTGGATAGAGCTTTGAGTTAGCTTTCCAACGCAATAGGAATCAGGTCAATCGAAGTTCGGGAGCAAAAGTTATGGCCAAAACTGTGAGAGCACGCACAATCGGTCGACGTAGCAGTCCCAACGGTCGATATGAATTCACGTCTATCGACGCAAGACCCGCGTCGATTGACGCGAATATTTTTTGCAAAATTCTGGAAGCTTTTCACAAATATTGGGCGATATTTGGCCAAGATTGAAGAGACATATCATAATTAAAGCCCTGAAGACTCAAGAATAAAGATATATCCTTTGTAGGACATAGAGATTTAGATATACATCAAATCTAATCCTATTTTCTATAGGATTCAGTCTTGTATAGCCCATACAAACACTATAAATACCCCTCTAGACTAGTTTATTCAGTGGACTTCAATCCCTATATGAACTTATATATCCTTCTCAACCTCAATTTTTGTAGTTAGAGTTTTTATTTATTTTTTGCACTTTTGAATTTCAGTTTTTATTTTTTATGCAAGTTTATTTTAGTTTAATTATGTCTTTTATTTCTAGGGTTTGATAATGCTTGTTTAGGATTAATTAATTAGGTTCATGATTCCTGTGTTTATTTTATAATTCTAATTTAATTCAAGGACCGAAAGGTGACGATTAATTTAGATGTCTAGCTATTGATAGAAGAATCGAAAGGTGAATATTGATATTGAGATTATGAATGCATGATATACTGTATACTGTCCATTGAAATGTATTAGACTTTAGGAATTGAACTGATTTGCTTATGAGATTGACTAATTTGATGTTCTTGAGACCGAGAGGAGATAGTCACTAATTAGTAATCTAACTTATATTTGCCCGACCAAGGAAATATATCATTATTGCAGTATTCCACCTGTTAATTTAATTGGTTCTTACATGTTATCTATAATAAGATTTCTGCCCTAGGATTTGTGCTTTGCTTTAATTGATTTAAGTTTTTATTTTATTTTCTCTACCAAGTTTAATAAATAAAACCTCATTTTTGAACTACTCGAAAAATTAATCCGAAACTGTGTGTTGGGAAATCTGTCTAAGGTTTCCTTTCCCAGTTGCTTACTTGTTTAGATTATAGTTTTGGTGGATCAAATCCTAAGTCCTACCAGCGTCAGTTGTCTCTACATAGCTCTAGTCTCAAATGTAAAGTCCTGTTTAGGCTTTTGAGTTGTAAGTCGCAGCTGATCAAGACTCATGCTGACACTGTTCACCAGCATGAGAAGAGCTTACCACTGGCTACTGTTCATCAGCAGGCGGCTGACAAAGACTCGCGCTGACACTGTTCACCAGCGGTGAGAAGTGCTTATGACTGGCCACTGTTCACCAGTTGGGAAGGGTTTCATCAGCAGGCGGCTGACAAACCTTACCAGGAGAATACGTGTTCCTACTTACACTATTCACCAGTGGTGATTTCACCAGTCATGGGAGATTCCGAGAAGAGTTAACATCTAGAGATTTGGTAGACTTTGATGATGCCAGGGCAAGTCACCAGCAGAGACTGCCAGCACAAGATCACCAGTATGATCTACCAGTCAGATGTTACCAGCAGAATTCCAGATTCTCTCTCCCAGCACCGTAGAGACAAAAAGAAGATGCTCTGAGGAATCGACTGACAAAGGATGACTTTAAGGAAGGATAACTTAAAGTTTATCAGTCACAAGACACCAGTCTTATTCCTCGGACTGACAGAGAGAGCCGTTCTGACACAAAGAGATCTGTGTCAGATAAAGCGGTCTTAGGTATGGCCTTTCTCCGGAAAAGCATACCTGCCGCCGTCAGAAGGACATCCGAGGTCTGACACCTTTCCGGAAGCGTCCAAACGGCTAGAAAGTTTAAATCGGTTCCTGCGGCTATAAATACGTCGCAACTACCAACATTCAAAGCTCTCTCTCTCTCTCTCTGGATCTCTCGCTTGTTCGGTTGACACATTGAATACTCAGATATCTCTGCTCAACCACCGAAATTACTGCAAGTTATTTCGAGGCTTTTCAAAAAGCTTTTCGTGTGTTGATTTATTCAAACACGAGACTTCAAGCTTTACGCTTGTAAGTTTAGAGATCTCATTTGGTGTTCTTTCTCTTCGAGGAAGTTCACAGCAGCTCCTGTGCATTCTAGCACTTGAGTTATTACGGGCGAACCTTGCCGCAAAAGGAGTTACGTTCTTGGGAGAACTAAACACCCAAATCGCTGTGGAGGTTGAAGTGACGTGCTCGCACTCCATCAGCAGAAGAGAGCTGAAGAGGAAACCAGGACCGGGAGCGGTTGATCTAGTGAACTGGTGGACAAGGCATTCACCAGCTAGAGATAGATCGTAGGCAACCTGTAACCGATTGCTCATAGTGAAATTTCCAGTGCTTCGACTGGAGAGTGGACGTAGATCGATTGATCGAACCACTATAAATCCTTTTGTCATTTATCATTTTTCTGCATTACATTCTGATTTAAAACCCTGCACTCAAGTGCTGGTGTATGTTCTGAAACTGATATAACTGTGCAAACTTGGCTAAAATATTCTAAGTATTAATTCACCAGCTGACCAGTTGTCAGCTGCGTACTTAGTAACCAGCACCAGCTGACCAGTTGCCAGTTGTCAGCTGAGTGTAAGTAGCGTGCAAGAAGAAAAACTATTTATATATTATTTCCGCTGCGTATCTTATTAAACTCTGATAAATCGGGACCAACAAGTGGTATCAGGCGCGGTCGGTCTTTCTAGACTGGTCGTACACTGAGTCGCTTAGGACCGAGATCCAAGTTTCCTTGCACTCTACTCTTTCTGTCTGTTGATTAGCTCAGGTACACAAGATGAATGTCCCGAAGCTGATGAACTACAATCCGGAGATGCATGAAATATGGCGAAAGAGGTCGTTCATTCAGCTGAAAAGCATCCATCCGGAGATGAAAGACGTGCTGGAGAAAGGGCCGATCGAGATCACCAAGACGAGGCACCAGTTAGGAGATCAACCAGCTGCTGAGATTCCAAAGCCCCCAGAAGAATGGAACGCTGAAGACAGGAGGCGGAATCAGCTGGACTCCGTTGCTCTCGATATGATCCTATCATCTCTCCCAGAACCGCTGATGGAGGAAGCCCTCCAGTTCGACACCGCCAAGGCAGTGTGGGACTACATTGATAGTCTCTGCACTGAGACAGATCAGATGAAGCGCAACAAGTTACAAGTTGCGGTGGACAAATACGAGTCATTCCAGATGCTGACTGGTGAAACCATCAAGGAGATGGAGGCTAGATTCTATGCCATAGTCAGCGAGCTGAAGTCCTTGGACAAGGAGTACTCGAATGCAGAGCTCAATGCAAAGATCCTGTCAAAGATGCCCAAGGAGGACTGGTTTGTGAAGACCACATCTCTTAAGGAGAAGGATCTATCCAAGATGACTCCCAAGGAGCTATTTGCTCAGCTCCAAGCACATGAGTGGGATATCCAAATGGTGAACAAAAATGAAGCCATTCGGACCGTTGGATCTCCCAGCATCAAAACACATGACGAAGCCTATTTCGTCAAGAGGGATTTCAAGTACAAGCCCAAGAAGCCTTTTTCTACTGACAGACCTGCTGGGCAGCACAACCAGCAGAAAGAGATCCCATGCCCGTCGGGATCTAACTCAAAAGGCAGCGAGAGCTCTATCGCAGATCTTGAGCAACAGATGAAGAGATTGGCTGTCCTTCTGGAGAAAGCCAAGGCGAAACAGGGAGCTTCTCTCAGCTCATTTGATAGAAAATTCGTCAAGAGAGCTCCCCGCGCATGTTATCAGTGCCAATCCCCTGACCATCTCAAATTTGAATGTCCACAAGTGGATAGAGAAGAGCGGGAAAGACTGAAGAAGCTCTTTGAAGAGCGAGCATCGAAGGCCGTTGCCAAGGCGATGCTGACAAGGACAGAGGTTCCTGATATTCCTGATCATGACGATGGAGAGTATGCGTCAGACGAAGAATCAGAAGAGGAAGCGCTACTGGCGCTGATGGTAGCTTTTGGAGAGGAAGCACATGAAGAATGTGCTGACAGTGAGGAGGAACAAGCACTGGCTGCTGACGACCAGGTACAATCTGTTCCCTCATTGCACATCATGTCTCCATGCATCTTAGACGATGCTGAGTCGCATTGCTCCGACTCAGAAGCTGTCACTATAGACATTCTTCAACAAGAATTTTTGAAATTTTTTGAAATAAAGAATGTCTTGGCTGGCGAAAACACCTCGCTGAAAAACCAAATTTCTGTTTTGACCAATGAGATTGAAAAATCTAGGTCACTCGGTGTAGAGTTAGCCACTCTGAAAAAGACTCACTTTGAATTGCTCCAAAATTTTCAAATTGCAAAAACTGAGCGAGATAATTTTCACAACATAGTTCTGGAGCAAGAAAATAAAATAAATCATTTCAATAAAGGCTCCAAGGATTTGGAAAAGGCTCTATCTCATTGGAGAAAGCCTACCGATAAATTCGGGTTGGGATTTGAAAAAGATTTGAGCATAAACCAACCCGAACTCACAGCTAAAAAGGGTAAGGGCAAACTGGTAAATGCATCAGCACCAGCTGGCAAAACCAGTCAGTCCCGTATGGCTGATCAGCACAGGAATAATAAGACCAGATACATAGGTGAGTCATCACGACAAAATCCTCAACTGGCAAAATCCTCTGCTGACAGGACGCCAGCATACCCTAAGACGCAGACTAAGCCGAATAATTCTAAGGCAATGAAGTCAACGTCAGCTACCAGTGGAATCCGACAGCCAGCACCAGCTATCAAGGGAATCCACGCACAACCTCGTAAGTATGCCAGTCACCAGCATACTTACAAGGGATCCAAATCTCAGAGTAACTCTGAGAGAAGGATAATACCTGATAGGAGGAATACCTATCAGAGGCCTGAGCCCAATCACAAGTTTTCTCAAAGGGCTGTGAAGGCTAGCCATGGTGGTCCACACTTCCAGAGACCACGAAGGCAACACACACAACCGGAAAAACATTTCCGAAGCTCTCAGCGGAAGCGTACTTCCAAAGGAGTTACACACACAGTCACACCTTCCCAAACCAATCTCATGCATTACATCAAAAGGAAGGGAAAGGCTACTGATGATATCAGCAAGGGTAAAACCAAGCTGAAAATCACTCAAGTCTGGATTCCGAAAGGAATTATCCAGCGATCTAACCCTGCAGGACCCGCAGATGATCGGGGACCTAAATGAATTCCATTTCTTTCTTGCAGGTACAGGATCATGCAACACAGCTTCAGAGGTCGAGAGAGTGGATCCTAGATAGTGGGTGTTCAGCTCACATGACTGGTGAAGAGGATCTGTTTGCAGATCTCATTAAGGTCAAAGGACCTCCAGTTATTTTCGGTGATAACTCTAAGGGCAGAGTTATCAGCAAGGGCTGCATCGAGAAGGACGATGTCAGAATCATTAATGTATCCCTTGTTACCTCTCTTAAGCACAACCTCCTGAGTATCAGTCAACTGTGCGATAGTGGATACACTGTTCATTTTGGGAAATCAGAGTGCCAGATCAAGGATGAGAAGACTGGCGAGATCAAGTTGAAAGGTATTCGGAAAGGAGGTCTTTATACCGTTGACTGGCAAAGCGGGAAGACAGATTCATGCTTCGTGGCCTCCAGTTCTATGGAAACTAACTGGCTGTGGCACAAGAGGTTGAGTCATCTGAACTTCAGGACTATCAACTACCTGGCCAAGCATGATCTTGTGGAAGGTCTTCCCAAGGGAGGATTCAAGAAGGAAGGGATTTGCAAAGCATGCCAGCAGGGCAAGCAAACCAAGAAGTCCTTCAAGAACCAGTCGCCAGTCTGCCCCAGTACCAGTCGGGTACTCGAATTGCTACATATGGATCTCTTTGGACCAGTAGCACCTCAAACCATTGGAGGAAGACGTTATTCGCTGGTGGTAGTCGATGACTACTCGCGCTATACATGGGTAAAGCTTTTCAGATCCAAGGATGAAGTGAAAGTCATTCTTCCAGATTTGATTGATAAAGCACAGAAACAGAGAGAAGCTGTGGTAAAGCGGATACGGTCAGACAATGGGACGGAATTCTGCAACAATCTACTAATGGATTTTTGCGCGGAAGCCGGCATTAAGCATGAAAGATCTGCACCAAGGCAACCGCAGCAGAATGGACTGGCAGAATGTAGGAACAGGACGCTGAAAGAAGCAGTCCGGTCCATGCTGGCAGAATCCGGCTTAGGACAGAGTTTTTGGGGAGAAGCGTTGGTGACGGCTTGCTATACTCAGAATAGAAGCAGGATCAACGACAGACTCCAGAAAACTCCCTACGAAGTGTATTTTGGTCGTAAGCCTTCCTTAGCTCATCTCCGTGCTTTCGGTTCACCATGTTATATCCATAATAATGGTAAGTCTAAGTTAAATGCTTTTTCGCCTAAAGCTGATGAGGGTGTCCTTGTTGGATATGGACATCCCTCTCACAAGGGCTATAGAGTATTTAACAAGACCACCAAGCTTGTGGAAATAACATGCAATGTTGTTTTTGATGAAGCTACTTTAGTGCGCAGGACCTTACGACAACTGGCTGAAGATGTTCCTGAGGTCAATGATGTCATTGACCAGTTGGGCAGGAATTCTTCCAATGCTCAACCAACTGGTATGACTAGACCTATGACTGGATCATCTTCACAACCAGTATCCTCGGTTGCCCATCAGCAATCCGGGAGGGTCGGTGATGCAAATGACCTTGCTGAGACCTTACACTCAATCTCCCTGAGTGGAACTGGCAATAATCAAGGGGGAATTCCGTCTGGAATTTTCGAACCAGAAGTAGCTGACGAACCAGCTGGAGTGGATGCACCAGCTGACGGTGTAATTATCGCCGAAGGATCAGTCAGAGAGTGAAGCTGACGAAGAGGAAGTTCCGACTGGTGAAGGTCAACCACCAGTTACTATTGCTGCTCCGACTGGTGAAGTTCAGGAAGCACCAGTCATCAGAACAGAAGAACCAACGCCAGCAGATTCTCATCTTCCCAAATGGCTGAGAAATCACCCATCCGATGCTATTCTCGGTGATCCAGGAAGTTCTATTCAGACTCGACACGGCAGCGCGTTCTTGACTTGCTTTATTTCTCAAGAGGAACCTACTTCCATAGGAGTTGCGCTACAATCTGCCGATTGGATCAATGCCATGCAAGAAGAACTTGCGGAATTCACTCGCAACAATGTTTGGGACTTGGTAGAGAGACCATCACATCAGTCAGTGATTGGCACCAAGTGGGTTTTCAAGAACAAGCAAGATGAGAATGGCATTGTAATCAGAAACAAAGCTCGTTTAGTCGCCAAAGGTTACAAGCAATGTGAAGGCATCGACTTCGACGAGACCTTCGCACCAGTTGCAAGAATGGAGGCGATACGGCTGTTCCTTGCGTATGCAGCGTATCATGGGTTCACGGTATTCCAAATGGATGTGAAGAGCACCTTCTTAAATGGCGAGCTAAAGGAGGAAGTATATGTCGAACAACCTCCAGGCTTTGAAATAGGCACCAAGGTGTACAAGCTGAGAAAGGCCCTGTATGGATTGAAACAGGCGCCCAGGGCTTGGTACGAGACGCTGTCCCAGTTCCTAATCAGCAATGGATTTAGGAAAGGGAAGATCGACAGGACTCTCTTCATCATCAAGGATGCTGATGATATGCTAATGGTGCAGATATATGTCGATGACATTATATTCGGGTAAAAGAATATGTCTCTCTGTGAGAAGTTTTCTCAACTGATGCAGAACTCATTTCAGATGAGTATGATGGGCAAATTAACATACTTCCTAGGACTCCAGGTCCAGCAGTCAGCTGATGGGATTTTCATTAATCAGCGGAAGTATGCCAAGGACCTTATTCAGAAATATTGCCCAGAGAAGACTAAGGCTCTCAGAATACCGATGAGCACCAGTTGCCAGATCTTTCTTGATGAAGGAGGAGAATCAGTTGATCCTTCCAGCTACAGAGGTATTATTGGATCACTTCTCTATCTGACAGCCAGCAGACCCGACATTTCATACTCAGTCGAAGTGTGTGCCAGATATCAAGCAAATCCAAAGAAGTCACACATGGAAGCTGCTAGGAGAATAGTGAAATACCTCAAAGGAACTGAATCACTTGGCTTATGGTACCCCAGGAATGATGAGCTTACACTCATTGGGTATTCAGATTCAGATTTTGCTGGATGCCGAATAGATAGAAATAGCACCAGTGGTACGTGTCAGTTTCTTGGACACAAGCTAATCAGCTGGTTTAGCAAGAAGCAACACTCAGTTGCTACATCTACTACTGAGGCTGAATATGTTGCCGCTGCCAGTTGATGTGCTCAAATTCTATGGATCAAGCAACAACTGGAAGACTATGAAGTGGACACTGGTTGTGTACCCATCTATTGCGACAACAGCAGCGCTATGTGCATAACGAAGAATCCGGTTCATCACTCTAGAACCAAGCACATAGATATCCGACATCACTTCATACGTGATCATGTCGAGAAGAAGGATATCAGCGTAGAGTACATCAGAACTGACGATCAACTGGCTGATATCTTCACCAAACCTTTGCCAGAAGCAAGATTCAAGGAGTTGTGCATCAAACTCGGTCTTATGGAGATTGATGCGAGCCCTA